>APFE030011316.1:796-73530 GCA_000404065.3 Pinus taeda
GCAAAAATCAATTTAAAAAACAAATCTATAAATAAAAAACGTATTTCATATTTCTGGCTTCATAAACCCTAGAAAAATTGAAGAAATAGTAAGAAAAAACTAACAAAATGAATGTGGCTTACCCAAATTAATTTTCTGTGGCTGAAACTACCCCAAAATGCCAGAAAAGAGAAGAGAAATATGGCTGTAGCTGAGTCAAATCTGCTGCAAAAATCAATTTAAAAAACAGATCTATAAATAAAAAACGTATTTCATATTTCTGGCTTCATAAACCCTAGAAAAATTGAAGAAATAGTAAGAAAAAACTAACAAAATGAATGTGGCTTACCCAAATTAATTTTCTGTGGCTGAAACTACCCCAAAATGCCAGAAAAGAGAAGAGAAATATGGCTGTAGCTGAGCCAAATCTGTTGCTGCTGAAATCTGCAGCTGAAATCTCTTTCTCTTACTGCTGAAATCTCTTTCTCTTGCTGCTGAAATCCACTTTGTTCACTGCTCAAAACACCCTAGCTGAAACAATTGCCAGTCTCCAAGAGAAACGACTTGCTGAATAGTGTGATGAGAGAATAAGACAAACTTCTCTTTTATAAGTTTAGACAGGCTTTTAGAACCCACTAGATAGCCTAAAAAAAAAAAAAAAAAAAACACATGAATTTTTGGAAACGTGGCGCTGTACGGCCGTGAAACACGTTTCCGGCCGTACCACCCACGTTTCCATTTCGGGAAATGTGGTGGTACGGCCGGAAACGCGTTTCACGACCGTACCAAACGCTGAAACACGTTTCGTCCCAATTTCCTCAGGGAAACGGGCCTCCCCCCCACGTTTCCTGCAACATAGCCATGAGTCTTAGTAATATCTACTCGATGATATCCGCAACACCATACCAGGTATAAGAATACCCATCAAGGCAGGGATGGAGTTATTGCCCACCAGGGGGAAGTCAACAATGCCACAAAGGCAAACATATCATGAAATAAACAAGACCAGGAGTAGCCATGGCCATCCACACCAATGGGGATCTAAGAGTCACTTTCACTAATAACATAAACCTACATGGCTTTACAAGTATATAAGGCACATCCTTTGGGCTTTTATATGGCGTGGCCAAAAGTTCTGGAGTACCCCTGCTGAAAGAGGGGTAACAGGAACCAACCCTTAGCCTATATCCATATCTGTCTCTAAACGTGCAGTATGATAAAATGTGTGTGTCTTTAACTCTCCAAATTTGCAAGGGGAAAATTCATGGGTTAACAAGCCCACAAAGGGTTCAAGTTGAGTATTGAGTAGTCAATGTACACTTGTATGTGTCTGGACTCTGACCTTGAACATATCTCCAGTGAGAAGTTTCGTGATGACACTAAGCTCCTTGCTTTCTGTTTCCCAAGTTTATGTCTGTGATCTCCATTGTACAGAAATCTGTCAATGTAGCCAATAAATAGTAATTATGTGTCACTTGAAGCAAACTGGAACTAATTACACTGACAGTTTATCTAAATATGCATTGCTGTTTTTTTGGGTATTTTTACTTTTCTTATCAAATACTGCATGCTAAGAATGTGCAAGTACCCATAACTCTGTAAAACTTGTGTTGTCATAGCATAATATGTGGCAACTAAATCACAGGTTGGAGTCTGTTGTCTTGGAAAGATGATATGTTTTCTGTTGAATGTTTCTTTCTTGTTGACATAAAATTTATTTGCTTGGATTTTGCAGGGGAGAACAAACTCTTGAATATGCTCCACCAGAAGCTATTTTACAGAACAAGTGGTTTCTTGGTTCCCCTCAGAAACCTCTAAAGTAGGTCATTTGATTAAATTTGTACAGTTTTAAGATATATATGAGCTTATGATGACCTTTAATCTATCTGTCTATCAAATTAGTGAACTGTCTATCTCAGTTCCATGGTGGAGTGTAAGTGTGGCAGATCCCTGAAGCCATACCTGGATATTCTTGATTTCAGATATGATATGTGGAGCATAGGTGTTGTTATGCTGGAGCTCATCCTAGGCACCCCCCATGTTTTTCAGATAAGTGCCCGCACCCATGTTCTCCTTGATAAGCATCTGGAAGGGTGGACTGAAGTGGCAAAAGAGCTTGCCTACAGGTGAGGCTGATAAAGCAGAAGTAATGGACTCCCTGGTTGTTTGTTAAACCAAAGGAAATATTATGAAAAGTGTGGGAATACTATGTGATTATTGCTTCTTCATGTGGATGGAATCTTGAAATTTGATAAGTGCAGGGATGTACCTTGCCCCAAAAGGGACTGACTGACCACTAAATATTTCCTCAAAAGTTTAGCTGTGATTTTTGTTTACTTAATGGCACATAATTTTCCTTACTGATGTCTTTTTTTTTACATGAACTAATGGTTATATTTCAAACTAAGTAACCAGATTCAGTGAATTCAAAGGTTGAAGTTCAAAATTCACTGATTTTCAAGTGGATCTAAACAAATTTGATGAATTTATCCAAAATTCAACTCAAACTTCAAGATAAATTTAAATTCAAACTTAAATGCAAATAAATTCCCCTCAAATTAAATGTTGTACTTTGGTGTTCATTGAGGCTCAATTTTTTTTTGAAGGTTAGGATTTTATTAAATGGCCAAATCTAAACCCCTTGACTGTGGTTCATTCCTTTCTCCCACCAGGTGCTGCTTCACATTCTTCCCTGCTGCCTTCCATTCTTCAGTTTCATCATTCCTTCCCTCCTCCACAGATTCCAAATCATCTCATGCGCCCTCTCTTAGTCTAGAGAGCCAATGGTGAGTGTGCTCTCTCAAATGTAACACTGGCCCCTCATGAGTCCCCTGTCTGACAAACCTGATGGTGATGTGAAAATTTCTAAATAGAAATCCAACTGCAGTGGCTGATATTATTTCTTCTACTTTATTAATAAGTTATTCACAATGTTTTTACAACAAATATCAAAATAAATTCTACTACAGTGTACACAATTCAAATACTGTGGAAAGTAAATGCAAGGAAAAATACTAGCACAAGTACAATCACAATGATACAGTTATTTTTGGACAATTGTTCCCGGAAAAACACAATGTGGGAAAACCAATGCAGCAGATGAGGGTTTCTTTATTGATCTTTAACAAAATTTCATGTACAAGATACAACCAGCAGAATGGAAGAGGAATTTATGTGAGAAATTTTATAGACAATTTCCTCATGCCTCATAGTGAATTTATGATTCTAAAGAGGACCTACTGCCCTCATTGCATCACTTTCTGCACGTGATTGCGTGGTCCCAACATCATTGCCTTTGCGTTGTACCTCCTCTGCGTTGCATCTTCTCTTTGCTTCGTGAACTCCCGACCATTGCTGATGCCCTCTCTCTCCAACCTACAACTCTCCCTCTGATTCGATTTTCTCTTGTTGAACTTTAGCTAGTGAGAAAATCAATATGCTTGGGCAACTAAGAATTTGCCTAGTACGTCTTCCAAATGCCCATCAAAGTCCTTATAATCCTCTCATTGATCAATCAACGACCCAGATTAGATTCTAATCAATGGCTCAGATCATTTTGACTTGATCCTCATCTTCTTCTAGAAGTTTCACCCTCAATTTAATTAATACCCTTTAATTATTTTATTCCTAAGTTTAGACTTAGGCGTCCATTAAAAATAATTAATTATTTTAATAAAACTATCTCCGGGTGGAATTTCCAAAAAAGATTTCTAGGTATTCTAGAATACACGTGTCCTAGCCTCCCTGCAAATTTTGAGGCTTAGAGCAAATCCTAATGCTACCAAATACGAACACATTCCTCTTAGCGAGGAATGTGCTCTAGTAATGCAACTTGCTGAAGCATCACCCTTCTCTGTAACGTCTCCCTTTGCGTTGTTGATGTTTGACATCAGTGCCCACTGACTACTGCGCAAATGCTACATTTGTGTTGCTGCTACTGTGAAACCAACTGTTTCTGGCATCTGCTATTGAAACGGGTTCTCTACCATACCCATTTGCTCCCTGAGTTGGATGAACTTAGCTCTTAGAGCTTTTGTGAGTATGTTTGCTGCTTGATTTCCTGTGGGGACATACTGCAGTTGTATTGCCCCACGTTGAACACAGTGTCTGATAAAGTGACATCTGATATTAATGTGTTTCCATTGATCATGAAATACTGGATTCTCAGAGAGTTTAATACAACTCTGATTATCACAGAAAATATAGGTCGCTTCCATCCTCTTCCTGAACAAACTCACAAGCAGTTTTCTAAGCCATATAGCTTCGCACGTAGTTGTGCTGGCCGCCATATATTATGCTTCTACTGAGCTTAGAGCTACTGACTTCTGCTTCCTGCTGCACCAAGAGATCATTCCTGATCCAACGTTGAAGCAATAACCAGAGGTAATTTTCCATTCTACTGAACTACCTGCCCAATCTGCATCTGTGAATCCATTCAATCTGACGTCATCTCCTCGAGTGTATTTCAACACATATCCGACTGTTCCATGCACATGTCTAAGATGTGTCTAGTTGCTCCCCAATGCACCCTTTTCAGTGCCACCATGAACTAACTAAGGGTGTTGACAGCGAAGCAAATGTCTAGCGTAGTGTTGACTAGATACATGAGCGACCCAGTGAGCTGTCTGTACAAGGTGGGGTCCACTTCCTTGTCTCCTGATGCATCTATTTTCTTCCAGTTGGTGATCATGGGTGTAGCCATGGGTCGACAATCTTGCATTTTGAATCTCTTCAAGATCTTTGTAGCATGTCTTCCTTGCCCAAGGAAGATCTCCCCATTCTTCTGCCAAACTTCCAACCCTAGAAAATAATGCATCAACCTCATATCCTTCATGTCGAATTCTGCTTCAAGATTATTCTTGCAGTCCTTTATGAGCCTAGATGACCCTGTTAGAAACAAGTCATCCACATATAATACCAGAATAAGTGGCTCCTTCTCCACCATTAGATAGTAGAGATTGGGATCAACATCACTCTTGACGAATCCTAATTGCTGCAAGTAACTATCAATCCGACCATACCATGCTCTGGGTGCCTACTTGAGCTCATACAGGGCTTTCTTTAACCTATATACATGAATTCTCTTTTCATGAGTTTTGAAGCCTTCGGGCTGTTCTATATACACATCTTCTTCTATCACCTCGTTCTCCTCATAGTCTATTCCTTCCTTTTGTGCATACCCCTTTGCCACGAACCTAGCCTTGTACTTCTTTATACTGCCATATGCAACATACTTGATCTTGTAGATCCACCTTGATCTTACCACTGATCTATCCTCTAGTCTAGGTACCACTTCCCAGACATCATTCATCATGATAGAACTATACTCTTCTACCATGGCATCCCACCCAAACTTGGTGTTGTATGGCTTCTTGAAAGCTGGAGGATTCTTCAACCTGTACTATCAAGGCCTGGTACCTGTCAGGTTGTCTGCGTTGCCTCTTCTCGGTTCTAGGAGCTCCGACAAACTCCTCTGCGACCCTCAGCATCTGTCATACTTCCCTGTTGGTTCTACCACTGGTGGTGGGAGACCTAATCAAATCCATGTCTTGTTCTTGTTGTTCCATCTACTAAGAATGCCTAGATTTCCTATTTATGAGGAAATACTGGTGCTGGTCACTGTGCTTGAATTTATTGTTTGTCCTCCTTGCTGCCCCTGTTGCTGTTGGACTAATGGAACATCTACTAATTGATCTTTTGCTGGCATCTCTCGAGATTTCCTGAAAGCTTTATCCTCCATGAACTTTGCATCCTCTCTTACTACAATCTTCCTACTGCTAGGAATGTAGATTTTGTATGCCTTCGAGGTCTCGCTATATCCTACGAGGTACCCCTTTTTTGCAATCTGATCCAGTTTACTACACTTCTCATCTGGTATGTGACAATATGCCACACTTCTGAATATCCTGAGATGACTCACCGCTCTGTTGCATGCCTCTACCCATAAGAATCTAGGCAAGTCCTGGTCATACAACATAGCCTTTGCCGCCCCAACAATAGTTCTATTCTTTCGCTTTGCTACTCCATTCTGCTTTGGATTATATTGAATTGTCCATTCTCTTTTGATGCCCTCCTTTGTGCAGAAATCTGTGAAGTCTGTTGAAATTTTAAGTATTACCTGATAGAAATTTTATTTGTATTCTCTAGTTTATTTTGCCTACTTGTTTAATTACTAACACGTTATTTAACCATATAAACATTGAAATAAACACAATTCAGTCTCAACCATCTACAGATCAACAACTGAAAGAAATGAACAAACACACAAGTGACACCGTTATTTTCAGACAATCATCCCCGGAAAAACCCAACTTGGGAAAACTAGTGCAACAGTTCTGAGGGTTTTTATTATTAAGCAGCTTTTCTGAGTACACTAGGTGCCAAACTGGTTCACCCTACAGGTATAAAAAATCTTGCAGTAATACCTCTCTTCGGAAGCAGATATTCTAAAAATCTGCCCCATGAAACCCTCTCCAGCGCAATTTGAAGCACTGCGTCAGCCTGAAACCCTCTGCGTCAACGCTCTGAAGCTCTATGCAGCCTCTTTGGCTCTCTGCGTCACTCCTGCAACCTCTGCGTCGATGACGCAAGCCCTTCTGGCCCCTGCGCAGTTCCAACTAGCCTCTGCATGGCTCCCTCTGGCTCTGCGTCTGCCTCTCTGCTTCTGTGCTGGCCTTCCGGCACTATCTCTGCTTCTCTGCCTCGTACTCACTGCCCCTTTCTGCAACTTAGATCACTGATTCGATTTCTTTTAGCAAACTTCGCTCTAGAAAATCGAATGACTAATCACTCTAGTGTATCTCCAACTGACCCTCAAACCTCCTTTTATACTTTTTCTGTTGAGTCTTCAACGATCGAGATTACATGTCTAATCAACGGCTAAGATTAGATTTGGCTTGATCCATGTTCTTTAGAACCTTCTAACCCAGTTTTATATCAATACCCATTAATATGTTTATTTTCCTAAGTTTAGACTTAGGAACTCATTAAAAATATTAATTATTTTTATATCTCCTTCACCGTTTAGAATTTCCCCAAACCATGTCTAGGTCTTGGAGATCTCACGTGCTTTAGCCTCTCCACCAATTTTCATGGCTAGAGCACATCCACTGCTACCCCAAATCAACACTCCCTCTTAGCGAGGACTGTGCCCTAGTACTATTCCACACTAAGCATCACCCTGATTATACAACACCAGTACCGGTGTTGATGCTAGGCCTCCCTGCCCAACATCCTCTACACTGTTGCATCTTGTACTACTACCCATGGCTCAGCCACTACCACTGCTACATCTGTACGACAGCTCCCTCTGCATCCATGTTGTTGTTGGTCCTTTCTCCCAACACTGCATCTGCACTGCAATCTCTCTCATCATGTTGCATCGTGCTACTGCTACTGCTACTACATTGCAACTCAATTACTAATAAGTAAGTAACTGATCCAC
The DNA here is from genome assembly GCA_000404065.3 of Pinus taeda. Classification (NCBI taxonomy): domain Eukaryota; kingdom Viridiplantae; phylum Streptophyta; class Pinopsida; order Pinales; family Pinaceae; genus Pinus; species Pinus taeda. The sequence continues at coordinate 8,220 of APFE030011316.1, forward strand.
CTAACTATTGCAATCCTTGTCAGGATAGAAACCCTCCCAATGCTGAAGCTCTCTCTGTCGCTATACTATGCTCCCTCTGTTACCTCTTCGTTGTTGCAACAACTTTGTGCCTCTCGCACCACTGCAAATCTCTCTATGCCATCTTGCATTGTTGCAACCTGCTCTATGCCTCTCGCACTACTGCACTCTAGCACTCTCTGCCGCTTCATCCGCATCCGCTTATACCAACATCTGCCATCCTGTTACTCTCACTTTGGGGCTCCCATAGCCAGGTATAATCCAAGAGTTTGGGTACCTCAAGGATCATGCCCCTCATCACCTGTAGTCCTCCTGACTATAGCTCGATGTCTCCCCACCTCTTCTCTAGAGGTATATGAGCACTCATGGTACAATTGTCATCCTCCTCTACCTCTTTTTCCGCCTTTGTTGGCGCTGCCTTGAAGTCGGACACCTCTCCCTTATTTTTCTTCCTCGGACACTGGTTTGCATAATGCCCTAGTTCCACACTATTGAAGCACTTTATCTTAGAGAGGTCCTTTTTCTTCCTCTTCTCCTACTTCCTTGCAGATGCCAGAGTTGCATCCTCCTCCTCCTCTTTCTTGACACGGGCACCTTTGTTGCTACTTCCCATTTTGGTTAGCCATCTGATCTCTTCTTGGTCTGCCAACAATTCTTCCCGATCTAGAAGATTCGCTCTGCCTAGAATGCTCTGGACGAATGTGTCCCACTCCTCGGAGACTGCGTTTACGGCAGTCCTCACCATCAACTCTTGATCCGGTGTGGCCCCTATGGAAGTCAGTTAGTCCCGGATCTCCTGTAACCTACTGAGGAAGTGATCTACCTACTCCACCTTCTACGTCTGGTATGACCGCATCTGATTCTCCAGTAGCATCTTCCTCTTCATGGAGGTGCCTTGATACAATGTCTTCATGGTATCCCACATTTCCTTTGTTGTCTCCTTCTCGGTAATATGCTGGACCACATGATCCTTGACTCCATCAAAAATTATGTATTTCGCTTTGGCCATCGTATCCTCATACTTTTCATTGTCAGTTGGGTCGATTGGGATAGCCACGGTTCTCAAGGCGAAGGCCTTGATGCGATGTTTATCTAGAACGGACAGTATCTTGGCCTTCTAGATGATAAAGTTGGACGCCCCGTCTAGCCTGTCTTGATCTCTACTCTTCTTTTCGACTCCTCTGAGTCTCTACTTCCCTCCTGGAAGTTCTCTCTTCGACTCCTCCTGAGTCGCTACTTCCCTCCTGGAAGTTCTCTGCTAGACTCCCTCTGAGTCTCGATTTCCCTCCTGGAAATCCGCCTGCCAACCGTCGAATCGCACCTCTCCGATCTCCTATGCATCTGCAACATTGATTTGGCTAGAAATCTCCCTAGGTAGCGACTCCCTCTACCATGGTTTTGCCCCGTTAGGTGCTATTCTATCTCAACAACAACATCACCCCACTAGATTCACTCTTCACAATCTGCCCACAGCTTCCTATGCCCCAGCAACTGAAGAATTGAGCCTCTAGGCTCCGCGCAATCTCGACATTGACTGAATCACTCCACTAACCAACTGCGTCATTCCTACTTGGCTAAGTACGATGACGCGGCTCTCCATGAGCCTCTTCTACCTCTCACTGCTTTTGTGCTAGCCCCTTCTCTTGCTCGAACTGATGACACACTCCCTTTGCGTCAACCCTTCTCTGCTGCTTTCTGCTTAGGAACAACTTTTGTCACTTAGGACAGTTGTTTCTGTTGCAAATTCTCCGATTTGGCTAGTGCCTTCATCTCTCCTGTAATTTGCAATGCTCTGATACCATTTTGAAATTTCTAATTATTACCCGATAGAAATTTTATCTATATTCTCTGGTTTATTTCACCTACTTGTTTAATTACTAACAAGTTATTTAACCATATGAACACTGAAATAAACACAATACAGTCTCAACTATCTACAAATCAGCAATTGAAAGAAATGAACAAACACATAAGTGACACCGTTATTTTCGGACAATCGTCCTTGGAAAAACCCAACTTGGGAAAACCAATGCAACAGTTATGAGGGTTTTTATTATTAAGCAGCTTTTCTGAGTACACTGGGTGCCAAACTGGCTCACCCGACAGAGATAAAAAATATGGCAGTAATACCTCTCTTCGAAAGTAGATATTCTGAAAATCTGCCCCACGAAACCCTCTCCAACACAATTTGAAGCACTACGTCAGCCCTCCTGGCCTTTGCGTCATCTTGAAACCCTCTCCGTCAACCCTTTGAGGCTCTGCGCAACCGCTCGGGCTCTCTGCATCACTCCTGCAGCCTCTCCGTGGATGACGCAAGCCCTTCTAGCCTCTGCGCAGTCCCTGCTAGCCTCTGCATGGCTCCCTCTGGCTCTGTGTCTGCCTCTCCGCTTTTGCGCTGGCTTTCGGGCACTATCTCTACCTCTCTGCCTCGTACACACTGCCCTCACTGCAACTCAGATCACTGATTCAATTTCTCTTCGCAAACCCCGCCTTAGAAAATCAAATCACTGATCACTCTGGTGTATCTCCAATTGACCCTCATGCCTCCTCTTATACTTTTTCTGTTGAGTCTTCAACGGTCGAGATTACATCTCTAATCAATGGATAAGATTAGATTTGGCTTGATCCATGTTCTTTAGAACCTTCTAACCCAACTTTATATTAATACCCATTAATATTTTTATTTTCCTTTGTTTAGACTTAGGAACTCGTTAAAAATATTAACTATTTTAATATCTCCTTCATCGGGCAGAATTTCGCCAAACCATTTTTGGGTTTTGGAGATCTCACGTGCTTTAGCCTCTCCACCAATTTTCATGGCTAGAGCACATTTGATGCTACCCCAAATCAACATTTGTCCGTATACTCTCCACTATTATCTGAACACAAGACCTTCATATTTTTCCCTGCCATGTTCTCTACGAGTTTCTTAAACTCTCTGAACCGATCAAAGACCTCATCCTTGTTCTTTAAGAAATAGATTTAGGTTTTTCTAGAGTGATCATCAATAATGGTGATGAAGTATTCGCCACCACTAAGAGATCCCATGGACATTGGGCCACAAATATCTAAGTGTATCAATCCCAATATACCTTTCGCTCTGTTGTTACTTCTGGAAATGCCTTAGCATATTTCCCAAGTACGCATCCTCTGCATACATCATCATGCTCAGTACTGAACACTGGTACTCTTGTAACAGTCTCTCTAAGCATCCTTAGTGCTCCATGATGTAAGTGTCCCATTCGCCTGTGTTCGTTCAATTCCTTTTCGCCATTATGATTGTTGCCTATCAGTGCCATTTGAGACTCAAGCTGCAATCTATGCAGTTTGTTGCTTTGAGCTCCAATTTGTCTCATCTTCTTCCATCTTGGATGTTTGACGTATACTTTTTTTCCAATGAAGTATACATCGTATCCCTTGTCCTGTAATTGGGACACTGAAATCAGATTCATTCCTAACCCAGGCACATGCAGAACATTAGTGGCTTGGATGCTAGTTCCTACTTCCATTTGAAATGCTATGGTGTCTCTCCCTACTAGAGTACACTTTGTTTTGTTTCCCATAGTGATTTGGAAGTCCATCTGCTCTTCTTAATAGCTCGAAAAGTATTCTTGTAGTCCAGTCATGTGAGTTGAAGCCCCTCTATCAATATACCAAACATCTGCTGACGCTGAGCTTGACAAGCATGCAAATTCTTCTTCCTTTGGAAGATAATTCAAAGACATCTTGACTTTCCATCCTTATTTGTGTTATTTTTCCTATTGATTTCTGACGCTTTTGTACCTAGCAAAACTTGCGTCCCACCTGAAGACCGCTCTGCGTTGAGACTTCTACGTTGCTCCCTCTGTTGCTAGCAAACTTTGATCTAGAAATCTTTCTCCGTCAACTCACTCAGAGAAAGATTTTCCCACGAAAAATTTGCCATCTTGGGTTGCGCAATTCCTCTGGGGATTCGAGTTGCTGCCTATGCAGGTCCCACTTCTGTTTAGCACTGGCTGTTCTGACTCTGTTCTCTTGCTTCTCCTTAGCTCTAATACCATGTGAAAATTCCTAAATAGAAATCCAACTGCAATGATTGATATTATTTGTTCTACTTTATTAATAAGTTATTTACAATGTTTCTACAACAAATATCAAAATAAATTCTACTGCATCCTTCACAATTCAAATACTGCGGAAAGTAAATGCAAGGAAAAATACTAGCACAAGTACAATCACAATGTAGTTATTTTTGGACAATTGTCCCCAGAAAAACCCAATGTGGGAAAACCCGTGCAGCAGATGAAGGTTTCTTTTTTGATCTTCAACAAAATTTCATGTACAGAATACAACCAGCAGAATGGAAGAGGAATTTTTGTGAGAAATTTTACAGAAAATTTTCTCAAGCTTCACAATGAAATTCTAATTTTGGAGAGGACCTGTTGCCCTCACTGTGTCACCTTCTGCGCAGTCCTAGCATCACTGCCTCTGCGTTGCCCCTCCTCTGCTCTGTGTCTTCTCTCTGCTTCCTGCACTCTTGACTATTGTTGATGCCCTCTCTCTCCAACTTGCAACTTGTTGATTTGGGGCAGCATGGGATGTGCTCTAGCCACGAAATTTGGTGGAGAGGTTGGGGCACATGAGATCTCCAATACCCAGAAAGGGTTTGGGCATATTCTAAACAGATCAGGAGATATTAAAATAATTAATATTTTTAATGGAGTCCCTAAGTTAAAATAAAATATTAACGTGTATTAATATGAATCTGTGTTAGAATGGTCCAAAAGACATGGATCAAACCAGATCTAATCTTAGCCGTTGATTAGGGACTTAATCTCGACCGTTGAGATGTCAACATGACAAGTATAAGAGGAGGCTTAAGGGTCACTTGGAGAACACACTAGAGTGATCAGTCATTTTATTCTCTAGAGCGAGGTTTGCTAAGAGAGATAGAATTATGATCAGAGTTGCAGCTGAGGGGCATTGAGTATAAAGAGACAGAAAGGTAGAGATAGTGTTGGGAGAACAACACAGGAGTTGGAGAGAGTGACGCAGAGCTAGTCGGGGCTCACACAGAGGCAGCTAGGAGCTGCACAGTGCTTCAGAGAGGCCAGTGTTGCTGACGCAGAGGGCCAAAAGGCTGACACAGACCCTTTGAAGGTGATGCAGGGCCATCGTTGGGCAGAGAGAGGCTGACGTAGTCCAGAGTGGCAGATGCTAGGGTTTCTGGGGCAGATTGGTGCTAAGGAACTGTCGGAGGGTTTATCCGGGGTTTCAGCCGAGACATTTTCCTCAGACTAAGAGGTATTACTGCCAAGGGCATTCTCTGTTGGGTAGGCTAGTTTCGACACCCAGATTGTACTTTGATATTGCTTAATAAGACAACCCTCAGATAGCTGCACTGGTTTTCCCACATTGGGTTTTTCCGGGGACATTAGTCCAAAAATAATGGTGTCATGTGGTGTTCTTGTTTCTTTTAGTCGCTGATCTGTAATATGTTGAGCATGCACCAGTGTTTGATTTCAGTATTTACAGTGTAAATAACTTGTTAAGGAAAATAACAAGTAGGTAGGAATAAATCAGATAAAGTGCATGGAGGGTTTCTAACTAAATAAACTTAGAAACTTCAACATGGTATCAAAGCGTGATTGCAGATCACAGGAAGACTAAAAGACATCAGCTGAGCGGTGCAAAAGCAGCAGAAAGCAGCTGTCTCGAGGTGACAGAAGTTGTTTCTAGCAACACAGAAGCCAAGGAGTGTGACGCAAAGCTAGCCAGGGCCACGCAGGGCCCCATAAAGGCTAGTATTGCTGACGCAGAGGGCCAGAGGGCTGACGCAAATCCATCTGGGGTGACCCAGAGAGGGGCTAACACAGTTCACAGAGAGGTAGTTGTTGGGGTCTAGAAGGCTGCAGGAATATTGCAAAGTGGAGTTGGTGAGGTACTGTAATCAGAATAGTACCTGACAGAGAGGGCCAAATGAGATGTTACCGAGGGTTTCTAGCTGAGGAACCTAGATCAGCAGTGCAGTCGCACAAGACGATCAGAGTAGGGGGCATCTCGACAAGCGGCAGAAGGATTTCCAGGAGGGAAATTAGGACTCAGAGGGAGTCCAGAAGAGAACTTCCATATGGGAAGTAGAGACTCAGAGGAGTCGAACAGAGAACTTCCAGAAGGGAAGTAGAGGAGCACCATGGCACTACACAAGGTAAGAGACCGGAATAGACTGGACGGAGCATCAAACTTCACAGTCTGGAAGGCCAGAATCTTATTAGTGCTTGACAAGAATCGTGTCAAGAACTTCACCTTGAAGGTAATAGCTATCCCAGTCAACCCCAGTGATAATGACAGGTACGAGGAGGCGATGGCGAGAGCCAAGTGCATTATCCTTGACGGGGTCAAGGATCATGTGGTACCACATATAACCGAGAAGGAAACGACATTTGAGATGTGGGAGGATCTCAAGAAGCTATACCAGCATACTTCTATGCAGAGAAGAATGCTGCTCGAGAATTAGATGAAGGGGGGACAGTTGATAGACACCTTCCTCGGAGGACTAAATGAGATCCGAGACTAGTTGACTGCTATAGGAGCAACACCGGATCAGGAGCTAATGGTGAGGATGACCCTTAATGTTGTCTTAGAAGACTAGGAAGTGTTTGTCCAGAGTATACTGGGCTCAGGGACACTTCCACCATGGGACAAGATGTGGGCAGCGCTTCACCAGGAAGAGATCAGACGACAGTCATAGACAGGTAGCAGCAGCAAGGGGATCAAAGAGAAGCAGAAGGAGGAAGATGTGGCCCTAGCATCTGAGGGAAAGCAGGAAAAGCGAAAGAAGAAAGATCTCTCCAAGATCAAGTGCTTCCACTATGGGGAGCTGGGTCATTATGAAACCCAGTTTCCAAGGAAGAAGAGTAAGGGAGAATCTTTTGAGACTAATGCAGCACAAGCACAGGTAGAGAAAGAAGTTTTGACAGACAATGACTGTGCCATGAGTGCACACGCACCACTTGAGAGGAAGTGGGAAGACATCGAGTTGTAGTTAGACGGACTAAAGGCAATGAGGGGCAGGATCCTTGAGGTACCCAACCTCTTGGATTATACCTTGCTACGGGAGCCCCAAAGACGAGTAGCAAGACTGGTAGATGTCGCAAGAGACGGATGCGGATGGAGTGACAGAGGGAGCTTCAACATCGGAGTGTTTCTAGCCTGACGGAGATGTCATAGTTGGGAGATCAATTACTTACTTCTCAGTAACTGAGTTGTAGTGCAATAGTGGGCAGCACGATGCAACATGATGAGAGCGGGTGCAGTGCAGATGTAGTGCTAGGAGGAAGGACCAGCAGCAGCACGGATGCAGAGGGAGTTGTCGTACAGATGTAGCAGTGGCAGTGGTAGAACCATGGGCAGCAGTACAAGATGTAGCAGTGCAGAGGATGTTGGGCAGGAAGGCCTAGCATCAGCACAGGTACCAACGCCGGATGATCAAAGTAATACTTAGTGAGGAGTATTGCTAGAGCACAGTCCTCGCTAGGGAGTGTTGATTTGGGGCACATGAGATCTCCAATACCTAAAAAGGGTTTGGGCAGATTCTAAACAAACCAGGAGATATTAAAATAATTAATATTTTTAATGGTGTCCCTAAGTCTAAACTTGGGGAAAATAAAATATTAATGTGTATTAATATGAATCTGTGTTAGAATGGTCCAAAAGACATGAATTAAGCCAGATCTAATCTTAGCCGTTAATTAGGGACTTTATCTCGGCCGTTGAAATGTCAACAAGAAAAGTATAAGGGGAGGCTTGAGGGTCACTTGGAGAACACACCAGAGTGATCAATCATTCTATTCTCTAGAGCGGGGTTTGCTAAGAGAGATAGAATTAGTGATCGGAGTTGCAGCTGAGGGGCATTGAATACAGAAAGACAGAGAGGCAGAGATAGTGCTGGGAGAACAACATAAGAACCAGAGAGAGTGATGCAGAGCTAGTCGAGGCTCACGCAGAGGCAGCTAGGAGTTGCACAGTGCTTCAGAGAGGCCAGCATTGTTGACGCAAAGGGCTAGAAGGCTAATGCAGGGCCTCTTAAGGTTGACGCAGACCCATTCAGGGTGACAGAGGGCCAGTGCTGGGCAGAGAGAGGCTGATGTAGTCCAGAATGGCAGACGCTAGGGTTTCTAGTGCAAATTGGTTCTGAGGAACTGCCCGAGGGTTTATCCGGGGTTTCAGCCCGGACATTTTCCTCAAACTGAGAGGTACTACTGCCAAGGGCATTCTCTATTGGGTAGGCCAGTTTCGGCACCCAAATTGTACTTTGATATTTCTTAATAAGAAAACCCTCAGATAGCTGCACCAGTTTTTCCACATTGGGTTTTTCCGGGGACATTAGTCCAAAAATAATGGTGTCATGTGGTGTTCTTGTTTCTTTTAGTTGTTGATCTGTAATATGTTGAGCATGCACTAGTGTTTATTTTCAGTATTTACAGTGTAAATAACTTGTTAAGGAAAATAACAAGTAGGTAGGAATAAATCAGATAAAGTGCATGGAGGGTTTCTAACTAAGTAAACTTAGAAACTTAAACACAAGTCTCCCTCTGATTCAATTTTCTCTTGCCGAACTTCAGCCAGTGAGAAAATCAATCTGCTTGGGAAACTGAGTATCTACCTGGTACCTCTTCCAAATGCCCATCGAAGTCCTTATAGTCCTCTCGTTGATCAATCAATGACCCAGATTATATTCTAATCAATGGCTCAGATCATTTTGACTTGATCCTTGTCTTCTTCTAGAAGTTTCACCCTTAGCTTAATTAATACCTTTTAATTATTTTAATTTCCTAAGTTTAGACTTAGGCATCCATTAAAAATAATTAATTATTTTAATAAAATTGTCTTCAGGTGGAATTTCCCAAAAGTTAAAACGATTTTTGGGTATTTTGGAATACATGTTTCCTAGCCTCCCTGCAAATTTTGAGGCTTAGAGCACATCTGATGCTACTAGAAATCAATAGGTGAGTCATGGCTCACAACTTACAAACTCCATTCTAACAAGTGACAACTACCACTCACACCCAACCAAGGAATTGTAAAGCTAATATATCTTTCTTCTCCTTTCAAACCCTTCATGATCAAGTTGAAGCTCAAATACTATGAATGTATTTTCATCTGCCCTACCACCATTTGACTATGGCAATTGGACCTTATACACTTAATTACTGTAAAAAATTGAAACCTTAGATACTATATCACAAATAAGCAACTACTTGGTTGTGCATGGTATGCTATCACATGTGGGCAATACCTCTACAGAGCCCTCTTGAGTGCCCTATCTCATAGTCTACAGAGCAGATGGTAAGTGCCCTTTCTCAATCCCAATACTGACCTCTCATGAGTCCCCTGTGTCACAAACCCCAACTAAGGAATTGTAAAGCAAACATATCCCATCTTCTCTTAATCAAATCCTTCATGATCAAGTTGGAGCTATAATACTATGAATTTATTTTCATCTGCCTTACCACCATTTAGCTATGGTCCATTGGGCCTTATCCATTTAATTACTGTAAAAATTGAAACCATAGATAACATATCACAAATAAGCAATTACTTGGCTATGCATTGTAGCTACCACATGTGGGCCAATACCTCTACATGATGCAAATACTTTGGATTTAATCAAATTCTTAGTTGTCAGCCATTATTTGTACATCAACATAAATGCCTATACACGTAAGCCAATTATCAGCTTGAGCAATCCATTGCCAAAAACAATCTGTCAAGTCAAATGAAAAAACAAGGAGAAAATGGAATTTGTTAATGTTTTTCCAGTTTTACGGTGTATACCTGTACATTAGTATTTTGTTTTGTATTGATCAGCTTTGTAGAATGATTCTTAACCTAGAAACTTCATTGGTGGTTCAGTTGTTCTGAAACTTATCTTGGAAGATTATAATTTTTATGTCCAAAGCATGACATCACCAGATTATTGATCACTCTTCTTGTAAAACTAGATTGCGAGCACTCATGGAATTGTGCATTCTTCTTCCTGGAAGTTCTCCACATAATCACCAATATCAAACTATGGAAGGCATACCAAATCAATCGGTAGGTTTTGCTAGCTTTCCTGCCCAAAGGATAAATCATATCAATGTGCGCTAGTTCACTATCTACATAATGGAAGACTTATTTTCCCTTTATTTGCACTGTCAGACATTAACTCTAGATGACTGATAGTAGTGTAAATGAGAATAAGCCTTTCCATTTTTTTCAAGATAACAGTACAGGGTCCACTGTCAAGTTTCTTAGATAAATATTTGCACATTGCCACCTATCATTAGTTTCAAATGGATGTTGACATATGCATTCTAGGGCGTAATTTTGCAACTTGATGCCAGTATTGGCAAATTAATTGCTTCTGGTTTCCTTTAAATTTCATAAGGAAAGGTGTCCTGAGAATTTTCGGATGCTTCCAAGTTTCGAAACTGCTATCTGTGCATCTGATGAAATGTAATATGCGATGAACTCAAGCAGGAAGTTTGGCCAGCTTCATGGGAATGCTCTGAGGAAGCTTTTGCCCAGCGAATCAAACAACAAGATCCACTTAAGCTAGGGTAAGCTGCTGCTTCATCCAGTATTTATTTGTTTATTTGGTTGTTTCTGGTAGTCACCTTCTATCTAATATTTTTTCTTTCTAGCTACTTTTGTTACCATACTTGATATGTCTATAAGGTGCTCCCTGATCATCTCAAACTTTTATCTCTGTTGAACAGGTTTCCAAATATTTGGGCTCTGCGCCTGGTCCGTCAGCTGTTGCAGTGGCATCCTGTAAGGCTCTGTAATATTCCAAGAACTAATATAATATTCTCATAATATATATATATATATATTATATATATTATATATATATTTATATACTTTCCCTTCACAAGGGCCATGGATGGAAACAACTTATAGAATATTTACCAAGACTATATATAATTATATAAATAGACTTCTTAATACTTATTGATCCTAAGTACCCCAAACACTTGCCATCATACATCCATTCACTTGAAGAGCATGCATATATAATTTAAATGGTTATCCCCTTTTATCCTTTTATGCTCAGCTCAGCGCTACGAAAATAGCACAGAAATAGTTTTGCATTCTTGTGAGAATTGTATTTTGTGTTCCAAAACACCTAGAAATTTATCATTGGAACCAAGGTCACATGGAGTGGGAGTGCTTTTGAGAATGGGATCAGTGGGAGCTTCATTTTCCAAAAATCGTCAGGAGAAGAGTGTCCTGATAACATCTATTATGTGTGTGTGTGTGTTATATTGTATTTATATTGTATTTATATTTAAAAAAAAAGGGAAAAAAAAATCTAGAATGCCAAACTAGTTGCAAAATATATGAAAATATGCATATTTGTACATCAATGAACGTAGAAATGGCAACCATAGTACATTAATGATAATCATTCAAGCATTAGCCATCTAGAATGTAGATTCTATAAGTTACAAAAACAACATACAAATCTTTAAGCCATGTAGTAGAAAGTAGATCATTAACTTATTCCACTGAACAACTCGTCACAACAGATGTGATAAAGTTATGCCTAAAATCTGAAAACTACACTATGAGAGTTTATTTCTCCTTAGATTTTTGGATCTGTAAATTATTGTTTATTGTGTATGCATGCAAATTATGTTATGCAAAAAAGAGAGAATAATGAACTAAAAAATCACAAACTACAATTGCCACAAGATATATCCTGGGAAACACCAGTTGGAAGGTGACCCTACTTTGCTCTCCTTATCTGAATGGAAAATGGATGCAAGTACAAAGAAATGAGGCCTATGACCCGTGGGCTGCTACAATGCACAAATCCTCTTTGTTTTCTCTCTCCCTATCCCTCTTGGCTACTTTGCTTGTCTATGGAACACAATGCACTCGAAAAGAATGGAATCCATTTTGCTCTTAGTGGCCTAATTATAACATAGCGTTGTAGTCTACTTGTGGTTAGGTTTGACTTGTTCAACTTTTCACTAGAGTTATAATATGGATTCTTCGAGAGTCTTCTTCATCATGTTCACATGGTGAGCCCCTTTTCCATGAGCAATGGGGATTGACATGGCATCATCTTGAATTATGATGATCAAAACAAGAAAGTCAACTTCTGTCTGGGACAATTTTTCCATACCAATTCCAATTAAGGAAATTCTCCCATTGTTGAAAATGTCTCTGTGTAGAATAGCACAAAAGGGTGCCGCACTTACGCAACAAAGTTTTACCCCCAAAAAACATTGTTTGATGCCTCAAACTGCTCTTGAAAGGTTTCAGACCCTAATTTGCCAAACTGGGTCCCACTGGTAAAAATGGTCTTGTGTTTTGATTCCTCCATTTTTTCCACTCTAAAAGCATCGAGTTGGATGGAAAACAATATAGTGATCCAATCCAGATCACACCTCCCCATTTTGGGAGGCGTTTGGTCCCCAAAAGCTTCTACTAAATGAGGTGAGAAAATTTTCCTCCACCTTCTCACGGGTGTACCATTTAGTCTTGCCTAGAACCTGTCCTTCAACAAAATCTTCCAAATGTCATGTTGCCCCTGTCTTGTACTTCTAGACCTCTTCTGCAAAATCGTATCTTCTATCAACTCTACATAAGCGTCTAGTGCCAAATCCTCTACAGAAGGGAGGATTTGTTCCTCTTCCTGATCTAGCATGGAACAATGTTGTTAAAATAGCGATAATATCGCGATATTATCGTTTTATCGCGATAATTTCCCGCTGCCGATATTATCGCGAGTAATATCCGAAAGTATCGCTAGTTGTTTTTTATACCCGATTTTTTGAAAAAATCATGATTTTTCCCGTTTTTATTGCAGGCAATCGGGGCAGCGAGGTTTTATAAGGGATGCTAAATGTTTGAAATGCAATTTTTTTTTAAAGAAACAAATAATTTTTTAGTGGGGCAGCTTAATGATCAAGTCTAGGCCCCAGTAAAAGTGACATTCTCCTTAATCTTCATTTTCATCCTTTTACTTAAATTTTTAACATTACCATGAAATGACTCAGGATGTTTGAGAGTGGTTCCGGCCTCATTGGATTTCATATGGAGAAAGTAGAATTTTAGATTTCATTCAAAATCCAGCAGACTTATCAGTTTTTCAGGATTTCAGGATTGGGAGATTGTAATGTTTCCAGGTGACACCACCTGCCCAGGCTACCCATGCCACCAGTAAAGGACGTGGTCTACCTCCTATAGCTCCTACTTCGAGTTCTTCAGCTTCTAGAACATAGCAGACTCCACTGCCAACTCCACCAGCACCAGCATCTACATCTAGAGGGAAAGGGAAAGCTGTGGCATTTTCTCGCAAGAGGGGCAGAAGAAATCAATAGGATTAGACTTTATTTATTTTCTTCATTTTATTGTCTATGACATTATGACATGATGAGATACATGATTATATTTTTTGTTGATATTTTGAGGCTAAGTTGGGACGCAGGAGTCAAGACTTACTATTCAGGACATGATTCAATGTTATGTGTGATTTTAGCACTAGAAATGATATTAAACATCTTATATATTAGTCCTTTTATCATATTTATGTGTCGATGTATTTATTTTATGTTGTAGATGGTTTAGATATTAAAAAAATTGAAAAAAAATGAATATTTTTGTACCAAACGATTTTTTCCCGATAATTACGATTTTTTCCGATTTTTTCTTTGCGCTGATATTATCCCGATAACGATTAATGCAACGTTGGCATGGAACACTCATAGAGCTTCAGATTCACTACTTTCACCATTGAGGAAATGTGCATGTATAGGGGTAGGCTGAGTCTATAGGCGATATCTCCCACCTTTTCTAGAATCTCAAAGGGACCATATTCCAAAGCCTTGATTTTCTTACTAGGACCCTGTAGCTTCTCCTTCTTTAACTGTAACCATACTATGTCTCCCACTGTGGATGACCTCTCTAGTTTTTGTTAATAATGCCTAGCCTTATATTTTCCATGTGACTTGTGTAGTGTCTCCTATACATGTATATGGGTTTTCCTGATCTTCTCAACAAATTTTTCAGCCCTCAGGGCATCCCTTGTAAGATCCTCCCTCGCTCCTTGTTGCCTATATGTAATATCCAAAGGTGAAGGTGGAAAAGATCCAAAACAATTTTCAAATGGGAACTTACCAATATAAGTGTGGACTTCTCTGTCATAAGAGTGTTATATATACACCAAATTTTCATTCCAAGTCTTTGGATGCTTCTGATTATAACCCCTCAAAAGCTACACCAAAAATTTTTTGACTACATATGTTTGCCAATCTGTCTATGGATGGAATGTTGTAGACCTCTTCAACTTCACGCCCATCTTGTTCCATAATATAGTCCAAAATGCATTGAGAAATCTTGTGTCCTCGTTTGAAATAATGCTCCTTGGTATCCCATTGTGCACCCAAACCTAACCAAGAACAAGTTCGTTGATTCTTGCCTGTTGATGGTCTTTTTATAGGTTGAAAATTGGGAGCTCAGGGATGAATTTCCTTAATAAAATTTCATTTCTAACAATTTTGGGGCGACTTTCTAAAAATAGAAAGTCATGTCTAGCATCTCAAGTATGACTTTCCAAAAATAGTAAATCAGCTTGTATCAATTGGTAATCAAGTATAGTTGATGGAAAATCACTCAACTTATCATGAACCAATCCTAATAGTTCAATTTTGACTTAACTATCAATATTATCATTACTATTATTATTATCCTTATGATATTATTATCAAAATGAAATTCAAGTCACCTTACCTTCATACTTAGCACCCCTCTCTCCTCAATGTCTCACATGACTCTACGTTATTGTCTCTCTTACTCTCTCATTAAAGACTTCACATATTCCTCTTACACACTCATTGAAGGCATGTCATAAAAGATTTGCCTTACGCACTTTTTAAAGCATATGTTGCACTCCCTCTTAAATGCGTAAGTTACAAAGGCATGCGTACCTCTCCTTAAATGGCATTCATTACCCTCTCTCCTTAATGGCATGAGTTACACTTCCTGAAAGGGCATAAGTTACACTCCTCAAGACATGCGAGATTCCTCCATTAAAGGCATGTATTGCCTCTCTCCTTTATGGCATGAATTTGTTGCTCCTCCTATATATATGTGCCTCATATCTTCTCACCTCACTAGTGCGTTGTGAAAGAAGGATTCAAAATTGAGAGAGAGACTTGAAGAAGATTGTGAGGAAGAGAGACTTGGAGAGTAAGAGCAGAACTTGAAGGTTGATTTAGTGTTTGCATCAGGCACTGTTATCAGTGACCTCCATGCTACAACTTGTTCATATTTGGGTGAACTTACTTATTCTCTTGATCTCTCATTGTACTTTGTATCTCAGATGAACAATTGATATCTAATAGAAGAAGAATCTGGTTGGGTTTTCCCCTTGTGGGCTTTGCCCTGGTCATTGGACCTAAATTCTATGTTTCTCATTCTGTTCTTGGTTTTCATCCTTTGTGCATTTGGTTTATGTTCTAGCTACAATTTCTTAACTAATATTGCAGCATAAAGAATTTTTGTAATAAGTGATTTTCACGGCATAGAACATCAGATTTTAACATGGTATTAGAGCTTTGGTGAAGACAAACTCAAGAAGATAAAGAATTGTCACTTCTTATTTGTTGTTGAAATAAGGAGTCCTTGCTGCTCATTCCTTGCTGTTGAAATCTTACTTGCTACTAAAATCTTATTTGTTGCTCCTTCCTTGTTGCTGAAATCTATCTTGCTACCCCTTTGAAGATCTTATTTGTTGTTGAAATAAGATCTTATTTGTTGTCCTATTTGTTGTTGAAATTTGTTTGACTTGATCAAGATGTCTTCTTCTTACTTCAATAATAAAGAGATGTTGGCAAGGTTGGATATTACTCTTGAAGAGCATGAAGTACTGGAATATGTTGAAGGTGAGGTAGCAAATCCATCAAAATATTCGAATGCTACTATCAAGGCTAGATACAAGAAAGGAGAAGTCAAGGATAAAAAGATTATCTTTGATTCTCGTGGAGACCATCTCATCACCTATGTCTCCAACTTGAAGAAATATAAGGAAATGTATGACAAGTTGATTGGAATATATCAAGTAAACAACAGTTAAACCCTTGCTTTGAAGAATCAACTCAAAGACATTAAGATGAACAAATGAGAGACCATTCAAGCATACTTCATGAGGATATCAAAAAGCAAGGATCAACTGTCAACAATTGGTGAAATTGTATCTGAGAATGAGCTAGTGTTGATTATGCTTGGAGGTATTTCTCCAACTTGGGAAACTTTTATTACTACCATCAACAACAATGATAAGTTTCTCACATTTGATGAGCTCCTACTTAAGTGCAGTCAAGAAGAGGCCAAAATGATTTCCAGAGGAAGAATTACCAAGCATGGAGAGGGAGGACCTATTGCCTTCGTTGTTCAAGACAAGAAGCAGAAAGGAAGAAGAGGTCATCACTTTTCAAGAAAGTCTTCTCCCAGATCCAACAACTCCTATAAATGGAGCAGGGACTTATCAAAATTTTAATGCTACAACTATCATAAGCATGCCCACTATGCTCGTGACTGTCCAAAAAACATATGTGCACCAAATTCCAACTACAACAATCGTAGCAACAACTTCAAGTCGGATTATAAAAGAAGAAGAGAAGCACCTGTTGCTCGTAAAGAAAGTTATCATTCTTCCAAGACTTCAGGGAACCCAAGGTACGATAATAATACAACTAAGACACAATTAGAGTACTTTCTTGTTTCTGCTCTTTCTAGTTCCTCTCCTATAGATTCTTGTGATAGTTGGTTGGTTGGTAGTGGTGCTTCAAGGCACTTTATTGGTTATAAAGAAGTTCTCTCAAATTTGGTTGAAGGAGACAGATCTAAAAATGATATGTAGAGATAACTCTACATATCCTATAAAGGGATCTGGTTTTTTTTATTTTCATCTAGATCAAGGTAAAACTATATCTCTTCAAGAAGTTTTGTGTGTATCTGGTTTGAAAAAGAAGCTTGTATCTATATCTGCCTTAGAAGATAAAGGAATGAAAGTTGCTTTCATAAATGTAAAAGTTCTCACCGCGACACTGAGATCTAACATGAGAGATGCCTTCACTTTGGGATTGAGATTTGAAGGTCTTTATAAATTCAATGGAAGACCAATACATGCACTGATTCATGACAACAATCATCAATGTAAAATTTGGCACTGAAGGTTCGCTCATCTGCACTATAAAGTATTGCCTCATGTGAGAAAGATGGTTTCTGGAATGTCAGAGATTAGAGTGGATCATGATGGGGTTTGCCAAGGGTGCACAAGTGAAAAGCATGTAAATGGACCATTCCTTTCAAGCAAAAGCAAAACCAGTCAGGTACTTCATCTTATACATTCTGATTTATGTGGACCTATGCCTGTAACTTCTCTTAGTGACTACTTGTATTATATAATCTTTGTGGTTGATTTCTCTTGCAAAACATGGATTTTCTTTTTGAAAGTCAAGCATTTAACATGTTCAAAGACTTCAAAGCTCTAGTAGGAAAAAACTGGAAAGTAAATCAAAATCTTCATATCTGACAATGGAGGAGAGAAGTAGATCAAAATCTTCAGATCTGACAATGGAGGAGAGTTTACTTCAAATGATTTCATTGACTTCTGCAAAGAAGTTGGAATCAGGAAAGAGACCACCGTACCATATAACCCAGAACAAAATGGTGTGGTCGAAAGAAAGAACAAAACTATCATGGAAGAAGTCAAATCTATCTTGCATGATCAAAAGCTACCAAAGTTTTTATGGGGAGAAACCGCTAACACTGTTGTCCATGTCCAAAATAGATCTACACATCGAGCCTTAAACAACAAGACTCTTGAAGAGGTCTTCACTGATGAAAAGACCGAGGTTTGGCACTTGAGGATCTTTGGTTGCCCTATCTACTTTCATGCCCCAAAGGAAAAGAGGAACACGCTAGAAGCTTCAGGTAAGAAAGGTACGTTTGTCAATTATTGTGAAAATTCTAAAGCTTACAGAATATACATGCCTGGTCAAAGAACTATAGAATTTAGCAAGGATGTAACATTTGATGAAGGTACAGCTCTTAGAAAGGCAAGAGACACTCATCCTCCTCCTCCTAGTGTTGAAAGTTAGGATCATACCCTGGATGCTCAAGAAGATCCTAAGCCTACACTTGATCTTGTTGATGAACCTATGGATCCCATGGACCCCTTGGATCCTCCTCCATGTAATCCTCCTGCTAGAAAGAGACCATTATGGCTTTGTGACACTCTACAAGATGCATATAGACATGCTGCCTCCAGAGGAACCTTTAGAGAAAGCAAGAAACCATGCCAGTTTTAGGGATAAATTGTAGCCATTTGCAACATCATTCAAGCTAAACCATGCACTTTGGAAGAAGTAGTGCAAAATCAAGTATGAAAAGATGCAATGACCGAAGAATATTAGTCCATTATACATAATGATGTATGGGAAGTAGTTCCAAGACCCCAAGGTAAGTCTGTTGTGACTTCTAAATGGTTGTACAAAATTAAAAATTGTGCGGATGCAAGTATTGAAAAATATAAAGCTAAATTTGTGGCTAGAGGTTTCTCTCCGAAAGAGGGAATGGACTACGATGATATTTTTGCACCTGTTGCTCGATATACTACCATACAATCTATTGTGACTCTAACTACTAGCCAAGGACAGACTCTTCACCAAATGGATGTGAAAATTGCTTTTCCGCATGGCTTCCTCAAGGAAGAAGTATTTGTGGAGCAACCACAAGGCTTTGAAGTACATGATAGGGAAACTCATGTGTGTAGACTGAAGAAAGCTCTCTATGGATTGAAGGAAGCCCTAAGAGCCTGGTATGCTAGCATTGATAGCTTCTTGATGAAGCTTGGTTTTACCAGAAGCAATGTTGATCCAAATCTCTACTTCAAAACAGTCCAAAGTATGCCTTTGATTTTGGTAATTATATGTTGACGACTTATTATTGACAGGTGGAGAACCTCTTATCCTCCAATGTAAAAGGGAGTTAGCTTCTGAATTTGAAATGAAAGATCTTCATTTGATGCACTACTTTCTGGGCCTAGAGGTATGACAGAGACTTGGTGAGATTTTCTTTTTTCAAGGAAAATATGTTGTTAAGCTTTTGGAAAGATTTGGTATGACATAATGTAAGTCCATGAATACAACAATGGAAATGAATTTCAAAAAGTTATGTGGTGAACTGGCAAGACCTTATTTGGATAATCATTCTAAGTATCAACAACTGATTGGGGCACTAATATTCTTAGTGAACTAGATCGAACATATGTTTTGTCGTCAATACTCTAAGCCAATATATGATTAAGCTATCACATGCACATTGGATTGCTGCAAAGCATGCGCTGAGATACCTACATGGGACCATCAATCTTGGATTGAGATATAGTACCAGAGATGTGAGACTACATGGGCACTCTGATGTTGATTGGACTGGTAACTCTACTGACAGAAAGAGCACATCTAGATGTTGCTTTAGCTTGGGATCTACCATGATATCTTGGATGAGCAAAAAACAGAATTATGTAGCCCTTAGCATGGGTAAGGTCGAGTACTTTGTTGCTAGCATAGCTAGTTGTGAGGCAGTATGGCTGAGGAAGCTCTTTGGAGAGTTGTTTGAGCATGTACTAGATACGATGTAATATATTGTGACAATAAGAGTGGGATTCAACTTACAAAAAATATTATGTTCCATGACAAGTCAAAGCACATTGAGATTAAATATCACTATATCCGGGATATGGTGCAAAGAGGAGCAGTGAGACTCCATCATATTTCAACTGATGATCAAATAACTGACATACTTACCAAGCCTTTGCTGAAAGGGAAGTTCTTGGTATTCAAAGAGCAACTTGGGCTGACAGATTTGGCCCTTCTTGCTGGGGGTGGTCATAGTTGATCAAGAACATTGAGCTATGCTCTTCCCTCTTATTTGGGCCCACAAGTTGGGAATGGACTTGGGAGAGCTCCTTGGGTTGAGCGAACTCTTGACTATAGGATTTGCGCAATCCTTGTCATGTGTTGACAAGTGTTAATCCCCCCTACCATCAAGTCTGGGACTTGCCAAGAGTATACCCCAATGTGCATCCTACCCACTAGATGGGCTTCTTGGGATTATCACCCATCTTGCCAATGGGTGTAGTTTGGTTGTGCGTGATCATTGTCATGTATTGACAAGTGGTAATCTGCCCCAAGCAAAGATGAGACTTGGTTGTGTGAGTGTAATATCCCATTTCAGAGATATCCCTCAAGCCCAATCAATCTCTAACCGGATAATCAAACTCTAACCAGATAACACACATGTGATACAGTAGGTGGAAAGCTCAAAAGATAAAAATAATAGTGATGCAACATACAATAATGTATACACGGAATATAAGCAAATACTCAAGAATTGCAGAGGGAAATGCTAAGCCATTTTATTATACTGAGTAATGGAAAGAGTACAGGAGGTGATCAGAAAGATAGCAGCTCGACTTGCACAAGCAAGTGAAGAAATACACTCATAATAGTAAGGAAATGGCCCCTCTCTGAACTGTGTCCAAGCTGTCGGAGCACTGTTGTACTGCTGCTACTGCTGGAATCAAGTGAGGATTTGGGGTTGTTCCCCTCCTCAAAAAATGTTGAAACTCTGGAATCAGCCTCTACTCAGTAAACTAAGAAAAGCCCAGAAAGGTTTTCTAAAATAGCTGACCCCTCAAAATCACCCCCTTGAGGATCCATGCAATCCCTCAAGGCTCTGCACTGCCATTGAATAGAACCCTCCAAAACTATGCCTGAAACTCTGCCAAAACCCTCCAATATGCAAGGGTTGATCCCTTGCTCAATCTCCCAGCTCAAATCCTCCACATAAACCCAATCCGGAACTGCTACTAGAAGAGACTGCGTCCTCCTCTCTCAAGACTATGCAGTCATCAAAGGCTCAACTCCTCCTCAACTCCAAAGATCAATCCTCCTGCAAAAGATTGCTGAAATCTACCTTACCTGAGCAGGCACTCAAAGTCCCCTGGGGCTAAGGGTGAGATCTCCGAACGGAGACACTCGATACACTAAACAGTGCTGCAGACAGGCTAAACAGCCAGCGTGCTCTAAGTCGAAGTGACTAGCTCAAATGCACATAATCAAATGCCAAAATGAGGAGGCTCCTTTCTCCTTTATAGTGTTAGCCTTTCTCAAACCCTAAGGCCCACCTCCTCCAACGTAGCCTCTCTCTCTTGCCACGTGCTCCTCTCCATCTGCGCAGTCCCTCTAAGTGTCTACGTGGGTCCCCATCTCTACGTGGTCCTTTGGCCCACTTGGCTTCCCTTTAAGTTACAACGTTGTGCTACTAGCAAGTGACTTTATTCTAAAAGTGAGTTATGTCCCCCCTTTCCTCACCTTTTTATTTATAAATAACTATAGAAGGCAAAATTGAGCAAAATCGAATATCCCAATTAGCCATGGCTAATTAGGAATATTATAGTCTCCTCCGGCAAAATGTTGCTTTTCCTCAAGCAACTGAAGTGATGGATGTTGCAAGATTCTCTCACTTTCCCAAGTGGCATCCTCATCCGGTAAATTCTTCCACCTCACCAAGAATTCCCGAACTGTCTTGCTCCACAGCTACCTCTCCCTGGTATCAATAATAGCCTCTGGCTGCAACACCAAGTGCCCCTCATCATCTGTAGGTGGTAGCTCATCTGCCTTGTCACATGCTGCCCTAATGCCTTCTTCAGGCATGATACATGAAAAACGTTATGACTTGTGCTGCCTTGGGGCAGCTCCAACTCATACGCAACTTGGCCAATCCTGCGTATGACCCTATACGGCCCATAAAAGCGGGGCTTGAGCTTCTCAGCCCCCTTCTATTTCAGTGATGACTGTCGGTATGGTTGTAATTGTAGGTAGACCAAATCCCCTACCTCAAACTCTCTCCACCTGACCCCTGTCAGCATACAGCTTTTGTTGGTTCTGCGCTATAGCCATATTATCCTTAAGAGCTCGGAGAATATCCTGACTCTCTTGGATCCAAATCTTGGCTCTCGGAGCCTTGCTAGCACCAAACATCACGTCAGCAAAAGATAAAGGATGATATCCATACAATGCATAGAATGGAGACATACCAATGGACATGTGAGGTGTAGTGTTGTAGCAATGCTCCCCCAGATGCAGCCACTTCAGCGATGCTTGTTGTTACCCACTGACATAGTTACGCAAGTAGCCCTCCAACCACTTGTTAACTATATCTGTCTACCCATCCATCTTTGGGTGATAACTGGTACTCGGTGTCAACTCTGTCCCCACCAACCGGAAAAGCTCCTGCCAAAACCCGCCCATGAAACGGTTGTCCCTGTCACTGGTGATGGTCTTAGGAAGACCATGTAGCCTGAAGACCTCTCTAAAGAATAGCTCAGCCACCTATGCTACTGTGTAGTGTGCGGATATGGCAAAAAAATGTGTGTACTTTGTCAGTCGATCAACGACGACAAAGATGCAATCCGTGCCCTGTACCATGGGCAACCCTGTGATGAAGTCCATCGAAATACACTCCCATTTCCCCTCCGGAATGGGAAGAGGCTGCAATAATCCTACGAGATGGCTCATCTCCCCCTTGTTCCTCTGGCAAGTATCGCACTCCCGGACATGCCGGAGTACGTCCTCCTTGAGGCCCTTCCATGAGAACCTCTCTCTGATGGCCCTGTAGGTTTTGGTAAACCCCTGATGGCTGGCCAATGGTGAATCATGTGATGCCTGAAGTATCTTCTTCTTGAGCTGAGATCCCTGAATCAAGAAGATCTGGTTCCTGTAGTAGATGATCTCATCAATCACCCTGTACCTGTCATCTACCACCTTCCCATCCAGAACCTCACAGCAAATCTGTCCTTGGAGTACTCTACTAAGAGTCGAGCCCTCCAGTCTGCGTCCAAGCTCATAAGAGACAATGTGGCTGGTCTACGTGAAAGGGCATCTGCTACCACGTTGTTCTTACCCTTGACATACTCAATGTCAAAGTCATACGCTTGGATCTTGTTGATCAACTTCTGCTGCCTCTCCTATAGCTGTTTCTGCTCCAAAAAGAACCTGAGACTGTTGTGATCAGTCCTCACTCTGAACCTGTTACCTACTAAATATTGCCAGAACTTGGCCAATGCATGCATAATGGCTAGCATCTCCTTGTCGTATATAGAATACAACCTCTCGTGCAGAAGGAGCTTCCGGCTCTCAAAGGCTATAAGGTGACCTCCCTACATCAACACTGCATCGATCCCCTCTCCCGATGCATCACACTCCAAAACAAATGGCTGTGTAAAATCCGACAATGCAAGCACTGGGCAACTGCTCATAACCTCCTTGAGCCTGTCAAAGGCTCGCTGTGTTGTATCCGACCAACTGAATGCCCCCTTCCTCGTCAGATCTGTCAGGGGTGCAACAAGCTGTAAGAAACTCTTGACGAACTTCCTGTAGTAAGTACAAATGCCAATGAATCCTCGGAGTTTTGTCACGGTCCTTGGCTCCGGCCAATCTCTGATGGCCCTGATCTTATTCTCGTGGACCCTCACTCCGTCCACCCCTATGATGTGTCCCAAGTACAACATCTCCGTCAACCCAAACTCACACTTGGAGAGCTTGGCATAGAACTGTTGCTCCTCCAAGATGCGCAACATTGTCTCAATGTGCTGGAGATGCTCCTCCCAAGTCCTGCTATAAATGAGGATATCATCAAAGAACACCAACACAAACTTCCTTAAGTGATTGCGGAAGGTGTGATTCATACAGGACTGGAATGTAGTTGGGGTGTTGGTTAGCCCGAAGGGCATCACCAAAAACTCAAAGTGCCCATAGTGACACCTGAAGGCAGTCTTGGGAATGTCCTGCTCCCTCACGCGAATCTAATGGTACCCAGATCTCAAATCAATCTTTGAGAAGAACTGTACTCCTCTCAACTCATCCATCAACTCATCGATCCTGGGTATGGGGTACCTGTTCTTCAGGGTCTTCTTGTTCAGGGCCTTGTAGTCAATGCACATCCTCAATGTGTCGTCCTTCTTCTTCACCAACACCACGGAAGAAGCAAAAGGACTCGTGCTTGGCCGAATGTGCCCAAGAGCCAACAACTCCTGAATGGCCCGCTCAATCTCATCCCAATAGGCCTTGGGATGCCTATAGGGGGTAGTAATCACTACCTGTATGCCCTGCTCAAGCTCAATGGTGTGCTCAAATCCCCGATCCGGTGGCTGTCCCGGCGGGATCTCCCCAAACACTGTGACATACTGGTCAAGAATGGACTATATCTCTGGGTGCACTGTCTGCCCTGTAGTCCCTACCTCTGATGCACGTAGCTCCACTGCCCACTCTATGTCTCCCTTCTGGAAGACTGCCTCCATTTGATGAGCCAAAACAGTCTAAGGCGGATATGTGTGTTGTCCCCGTATCTTCTCATGCCTCCCTATCTTCTCATTATCCCACTCCATCTCTAGGGCCTTCCAATCTGTCGTGACCTTCCCTAGAGTGATAAGCCACTGAACACCCAGTACCATGTTGGTGTCCGGAATATTGACCACGAAAAAATGGTCGGTCAGTGTGTAGGTGTCGATCGTCACTAATAACTCTGGGACATAACGAGCACACATCATGGTCTGATCTCCTGGGACCAAAACTGAAAATCCTTTGAAGCTCTCTGTCTATATACCTCTTCGCTCAACCATCTGTGCATCGATGAAGTTGTGGGTTGCCCCACTGTCAACCAAAACTGAAACTCGTTGGCCACGTACTGTCCCTCGTACGCGTAGCGTCAAATACTTGGGAACTCCTCGCAATGTTGCAAGGGCCCCTCTGGTAGGTGCAAAAGTTGCATCACCTGCTGCTGCTGGTGGAGGTGGCAAAGAATCCTGCGCGGTATGACTATCTCTTGCCTCCACATCATCCTCCTCATCCTCTTTCCCACTGCTCTCGGAGAAGACCTCAATAAAATGTGCTTTTCCAGTAGCACTTCTATGTCCCGGTGCCGACGGCTCTTGACAAGTAAAGCACAACCGCTTCTTCTTCAACTCCCTTCTGGCATCATCATCAATCTGTGCTCGTCCTAGATTCCCCTTTGGAGGCGGAATCCTCACATCCTTCCCCTTAGGTCAGAAAGCTTGCCTCTGGGGGTAAGGTGTCCGGGTCCTGGGTAAGGCATCCTATAAGTCCCGAGTCCTGCTAATAGCATCCTGAAGTGTGGCTAGTCTAGTGGATCTGACTAGACCCCGAAGTGGCTCTGCTAACCCCTCAACAAATATGTAGATCCTCTGTGCCGTGGATAGATCTGGCACCATCACTGAAACCCTCAAGAAGTCTGCAATGTAGGTCTTTGGGCTCTCGATCTGTTTGAACCTCGCCAGCTCAACAAAGTGTTGTTCCGGATCCCTCCGATCAATCCTTTCCATCAATCTCCTGGTAAACTTGGCATCTGTCGTCGCTATGGAGTGTCCGAGTGTAACCAACCCATGGAACCACCAGTCCTGAGCCTCACCATCCAAATGTAATGTCGCCACCTTGATGGCCTATGTCTCTGACATCTGGTTAAGTTGGAAATAGATGTCCAGCTTCTCCACCCAAGACCTTGCCAAACTATTTGATGAGCTATCAAATGTAGGCAAGAGGAATCTACTAGCTGTGAGGTGGGTGTCTCCATCATGATAATGCCGGTATCCTCTGTGATAGTCGCAGGGTCTACTATCCCGTTGGAGCTGAACAAAGTCTCTGAATGAGAGGGCATCCCTGAACTCCTACCCATAGGTCTGGTACTCTGCAAAATAATCGCCCATATGACTGGGCTCTGCCTCCTGTTGGGCTCCGACCCCCGTGTCTGCTCCTAGGAAGGTGGGCATGGTAGAATGTGTAGGGGCATGTGAGGCCATCTGCTGAGTACTATCACGCTAAGTGGCACCCTGTTCTGGGAAATGGTGGGGTGTGCCCGATCCCTCACCAACTTAGAAAACCCGTGGGTTCTCACACTGTCTAGCCTCTACCGCCATGAATCTTTGCCCCATCACCTTGATCTGCCTCGACAGATCCTGCACTGATTTGAGGAGCATGTCCGCAAATCTCTTCTCGTCCTCATTTGCCATCGGATCCTCCTGCTCTGCGTCCACCACAGGCTCCTCCTGTTCTATGTCCACCACCCGAACACAGTGTCCTGACTCCTTCTCTGTAGGTGTTCTCCAACCTACGCTCAATATCTCTGTATTCCCTACTTCTGTAACAGCTGTAGGGCTTCTCCCTCGGTGTCATAGACTGCTAGCTCCACAGGCTGAGCCAGATCTATGCTCTAATACCACTGTAATATCCCGTTTCAAGGATATCCCTAAAACCCATTCAATCTCTAACCGGATAATCAAACTCTAACCAGATAACACACATGTGATACAATGGCCGAAAAGCTCAAGAGGTAAAAATAATAGTGATGCAACATGCAATAATGTATACACGAAATATAAGCAGATACTCAAGAATTGCAGAGAGAAATGCTAAGCCATTTTATTATACTGAGTAATGGAAAGAATACAGGAGGTGATCAGAAAGATAGCACCTCGACTTGCACAAGCAAGTGAAGAAATACACTCAGAATAGTAAGGAAATGGCCCCTCTCTAAACTGCGTCCAAGCTACCGGAGAACTATTGTGCTGCTGCTACTGCTAGAATCAAGTGAGGATTTGGGGTTGTTCCCCTCCTCAGAAAATGTTGAAACTCTGGAATCAGCCTCTGCTCAATAAACCTAGAAAAGCCCAGAAAGCTTTTCTAAAATCGCTGACCCCCGAAAATCACGCCCTTGAGGATCCACACAATCCCTCAAGGCTCTGCGCTGCCACTGAATAGAACCCTCCAAAACTCCGCCTGAAACTCTGCCAAAATCCTCCAATATGCATGGGCTGATCCCTTGCTCAATCTCCCAGCTCAAATCCTCCACATAAACCCAATCCGGAACTCCTACCAGAAGAGACTGTGTCCTCTCTCAAGACTGCGCAGTCATCAAAGGCTCAACTCCTCCTCAACTCCAAAGATCGATCCTCCTGTAAAACACTGCTAAAAACTACCTTGCCCGAGCAGGCACTCGAAGTCCCCCGAGGCTAAGGGTGAGATCTTTGAACAGAGACACTCGATGCACTTAACAGTGCTGCAGATAGACTAAATAGCCAGCGTGCTCTAAGTCGAAGTGACTAGTTCAAATGCACATAATCAAATGCCAAAATGAGGAGGCTCCTCTCTCCTTTATAGTGTTAGCCTCTCTCAAAACCTAAGGCCCACCTCCTCCAACGTAGCCTCTCTCTCTTGCCACGTGCTCCTCTCCATCTGCGCAGTGCCTCTAAGTGTCTACGTGGACCCCCATCTCTACGTGCTCCTTTGGCCCCCTTGGCTCCCCTTTAAGTTACAACGTTGTGCTACTAGGAGAGATGCGTGGAAGGGGTTAGATAGGCCCAAAGAGGGCAGCATTGAATGTGCAGATTGGCTGGAGCTGCGACTGGAGCAAAACAATGGACACGGGTTGAGGGAGACAGAGAGGGTGGAAGGACAGTGCATTTGCTGATCAAAGAGCAACAGAGATGCATGTATGGAGGATGTGTTGAATAGCAGGGAGTTGTAGTGATGAGACTGAGAGAGGGACTGTGTGAGGATGCGGGTGTGAGGCAGCACGAAGGGAACGCTGCGTGGAGGGAGAAGGACGCAAGTAGGAGGCCAAGGGTTTTGCTAGCAGCAATGAAGCAACGAAGTTGTAGGTTAGAAGACAATCACGCGTGAGGAAGAGGAGATATCGTGGAGGAGGTTTTGGGAGCAGAGAGCTGGACGGAGTGGAGTTTGACCAGAGATTTGGTAGCAAGAAAGGTTGCGGATAGGAGCAGAAACGAGGGTTTGATGGCAGCGAATGGAGGAGCCGCGGATCAGGACAAATGCAAGAATAAACCCAAGTGTTTCCAGATTTTAAAAAGAAATTTAAAACCCAAACTTAGAAAATAATTTCGAAATTTTCCAGAAACCCTCAAAAAAGACTTCAAAATTTTCTGGAGAAGAAGAATCCAACAGAAAATCGAAAACCTAGGCAGCAAGGCTGGGGTCTCAAAAAAAATTTTGAAATGCACAGTGAACTCCACAAATCAGGCCGTGAATCAAAGAAACCAATCAGCAAACTAGTGGCCAAAAAACTCCTTGAAATTTATCAGAACTAGAATTTTCCAGAAATCTTAATTTAAAATTTTGAATCAACTTGCCTGAAACCCTCATGAAATTTCCAGATCTGAATTTAAATTGAAACCCATGGACTGCAAAATGTTGATTAATATCCCCTACAAAATTTGATGTTGATGGACCCCAGAGATCCAGATGTTACCCTCCAGGGCCTAGATCTGGACTCTGCACAACTTTCAGCTTCAGATCTGTAGCTGCAATACAACAAAAACACCCAAACGATATATGCAATGACCCAAAAAATACAAAAACCCAAAGACCCAAGTTAGAAAACTAAAAATAATTTGACAGATCTATGTACTTAAATGGCAGATCTATCAGATCTAGGGAGTGTGAGTCTGACTCCTTTCCAGATCTGATCTGATGATTTGAGGCTCTCAACAACCAGATCTATCGATTTAGCATAGAAAAATTAAAATTTTTGAATTTTTAAAAGAAGTACTGAGCTCAAAACCCTCATGCATCACCCATAAAAATATCTTATGATAAGCTCGGGATCAAATTTAAGCTGGGCTCTTTAGAAAAGACAAATCAGGAGTTGGTTGGTTCAGCCGAGAACCTCCCTGAACTCCCGATGATCTAATAATCAAGGATTTTCCTACAAAACTCAATTCAGTCGTCAACATAGAGCGAGAAAACGATAATAAAATTCAGATCTAATAGAGACACCTGCTATTGTATTCAAAACTTAAATTATCATTCAAACCCCAGCGACTGAGCAAGATACCTGTACTCAAGTCGCTCTTCAGAAGCTATTATTAATGGAAAAAAAAGAAATTACGCATGAAAATAATACATCTTACAGCGTTTCCATGAAGAGTAACACCAGCAAAAATTAACCCCAAAGTCTTTCTTTATTGCTCATAAAAATATTACAAGAGAATTTTTCTCTTAGTACATGATCAAAAGATCAGATCCACTGACTGACAAAAGACCTCCTATTTAAAGATAAATCCTCCAACAGCTAGTTCGAGTGATCCTTGTCAAAGTGATCTTGACCGTTGATGAGGATCAAAATTTCTTTTAATCTCGTCCGTAGAAATTTTAAATGTTGAGGAATTTTCGAATTTTTCAATTAAATGCATTTTAATTAATTCAAAAATTAAATTTTTGAATTAATTTCCTCAAAATTTTGACTTTGAGTTAACCCCAGGGACCAAAGGCATAAAATTTAGCAAAATAATCAATTAACCTCAGTCCCTAGACCTCTTAAAACTTAAATTTTTAAAGGACCCACGAATTTTGCCTTAAGAAAATTTAAATTTACCTAGGACCTAGGACCTATGTGGGATAAATTATTTTTCTAACCCTCAAGACACTTTACATCATGATTTTTACATTTCTTGCATCTCAAGGGGGAAAACCCATTTGCAAAAGACCCTCACAAACTACCCAGTTCTGCGACACAAATATAATCTAGCAAATCAAGCAATTTGTAATAAAGTAACCTAACCAAATAGTTAGGATTATTCTTAAATCACTTTTAGATAGACTCGATCTAGAACACTAGGACTCCCCTAAGATCCCAATGACAAAATCCATTCCGGCTTTGGGGTAAAGCTAAAGAAAAACTCTGCCGACCATCCGAGAATGGATCGGTGAGACAAAAAACCTCTCAGAATGTAGATTGTCACCAGAAAAGTAGGTTTATCTAGGTGATTACATACACAACACGGATCTGCTGAGATTATTTACATTATACACATGCAGACTGGGTTTACATTATAAAATGATGATCAAGCTGACGATGATAGCTGGATGGCAAGAACACATCGATCAGGCGCTATCCCTTTTGCGAAAAAGGGGGTGTACTGCTATGGGTCATTGTCATGTAGTGGTCAACATCTGGCTCTACTTGGGGACACGTTGCTGCATTGGAGGAATATGAGAATCCAGAATCTGCATCCACGCAACACACAACAAAACATAAGTAACATCCATCCAAAAATCATCATATAACATTAAGCACAGGAAAGATATAAGCTCTTCATTTATTAAATAGTCTAATAACATGAAAAACACAAATCTAACTACAAAATGAAATAATGAAATAACAGGGCATAAGGTTAGAAATACAATACAAAGATGCCCCATGGCATCAGATGTGTTCAATATAGTGTATACTAAGCATTTGTCTGCTTTCAGGCAAGTCTGTCGGTTGTTTCTCGGATGTGCCATGTCCAATCTTGCATAAGGTAGAACTTTTTCCTATCCGAAAATCAAGATGCTCGCGGCCATCTAATGCGTCAAATCGCTTTCTCATTCTCTTTCTCTTGCGCTTTTTCTTTGTGGCTAGCTGCATCACTAACGATGTGGAACATTCTGTTTCAAAACTCTCAGATGATGTAAGATATGCATGACATGTCTCTCTTCATTCTGCATTTGCTCTGTCAAGAATGATGGATCAGTCTCACAGGTGTCATGAGTTATAACTTGATCTTCTATGACTGGTGGATTAACCGTGTGAGCATCAACCTGATTATTAATTTCCATTTTATCCAGGTCACCTTCAATTATCCACTTTCCAATGGAACAAAGGACCTCATAATAAGATGGAGCTTGTTGCAGCAGATAAGGAGGCTTCTGATCTGTTGATGTTTCCTTGTTTCTTTCATCCTCTGATTGATGCTGAAGTTTCTGTACCTATATTGTTATGGCATCCATCTGGTTAGAGTGTCCAACTGTCATAGCACTGACTTCCTTGGCATGGTTTTCCTCCATGGTCAATAACTTATTCTAAAGACATATCTAACCAATTTCCATATTTTTTATTACTTTGTTGTTATCTGCTTTTATGATCATCAAGCAATGTTGCATAAAGTTTATCTCTTTCTCATGATTTACTTGTATGATAGCTAACTGATCATTATAATCGAATCTCATGATGGTCATTTCTTCATCCATATTTGATAGCTGATTCTGAATCGCACTTATTTCTTCCTGATAACTTGCTTCCATGGCAGTCACTTGATTTGAATGATTGAATTCCATGATCATCATATTTTCCTCTAGGGATAACAACTTGTTTTGCATAGAATTAATTTCCTTGTCATGATTAGCTTTCATGGTTTCCATTTCCTTAGCATGCTGATTTTACATGTCGGTTACGTGACCAAAATGTTTAATGTTCATGATTTCCATCTCCTTATCACGTTTTTCCAGGTGGGTGTATAAAGTTCTCATATCCTTGACGTAATCAATTACAATTTTTTCTTGTTTAAGCTCCATATTTTTTATGAGACGCATTAGTTCTTCTATAATTTGCTTATCATTTTCTCTTTCATTGTCAACACTGATTTGATAACTTGTTCCTACTTTTCCACTATCATGGATTTGATTTGCAATGGTACAAGTGGATGGCACATTCTAATATGGAGAATTGTCTTGAAATCTTTCCTTGACAACTGGATCCTTCACAAGATCACTTTCATTCTATTGCATAATTTTAGGGGCACAAGGCGAGCTGTCTTGATAACCATATCTATCTTTAAAAGCATTGGAGATGTCTTGTAAAGAAGCGAAAGAATCTTCAGGACAATTATTAAACCTATTTAAAGCATCACCCTCTAAAGAAAAGGCAAATAAACGCATTTTGACATCTTCATGATCATATTAGGGAGGACTACAATATATGAGCATTGTATGGGTAAACCAGCATATATGTTTTTTAACAGCGACTGAATCACCACCGAAGAACAAAGACAATTTATGAATGGCCACTTCCAGAATATCATGGAGAACATCAGTAAAATGACATGGGGTAAACGAATAATCCATGATGAATAATGAGGGACCAAATGGATGATAGGGAGAGACCTCTGCTCAAGAAAATCAAGAGATCCACAAGAAGCGAGCTTCTAGCAGAAATTCTTGTAGAAATGAAAGAAGTGGAGTCGCCACTTGAACATGAATCTAACTCTAGGATTCAAAAGGCAACAAACAACCAGATATAAGGGAGGGCTTCTTGTCTGAGAAATAATAAATGAAAAGAAATGGAGTCGCCACCCAAACAAGAAATGAACCGAGATGTCCAAGTGCTAAAAGTGCAAATGAAACGATTAATGAGACGACGAAAGATAGGGCAATGAAAAGATCAAATTATGCTAGAAAATGTTGTGCCTCGTGACAGGCTAATGAATGGCGGAAAATATGAGATGATTAAAACGATGTCGAAGACCAAGAATAAACAAAACTCTATCCCCGGTGGCAATGCCAAGGAGTGTTGACTTTGCCGGCTCGAATGAGAGATGAGAAAGATGAAAGATGAATGTTGAAGAGCTAAGGCCCAATAAATCGGTCCCCGGCAGCAGCGCCAAAAAATGTTGTTGCACAAAGTGTCTAGGCAGTGTGACAACGCTTAGAGTAAGGGTTGTCACTCTTAATCCTTGCTCACTCTATTTAGATTCTCTCCTAGGCAAGTCAAGGGGGGTAGTCCCTAAAGTAAATAGATGAGAAAGCCTGTGGACCACGAGCGCTACGAGATTTTAATGATAGATTAAATGCCAACGTAAACAGGGCACGACCGCAAGATAGAAACACTTATAGACTAGTGCCTTCGATATTTGAATTAACCATCAATAATACAAGTTATCCAGAACGATTCTCAATATGTGACGAAAAGTGACAATAATCCATATAAATGCCCAACACTGTAGTATGCAAAAGAATTCCAGATTTAAAATTATTTTCGCTGATTGCCCAAATCTAGATTTAATAAATTTTCTTCAACATGCCAAATATGATTAAAAAATGTTTATCGCACTTTGGCCATAGGAAAGCCATAAAAATTGCATTTAATGACCAAATGACACTAAAGAACTTTAGGTTAAAATTTTTTAATTATTCCTTAGAAACTTAATTTAATCGAGGGTTAAAAGTTCAAATTTTTATGGGCCACAAGCCAATTATAAATTCAGGTTTGAGCGAAAAAAAGGAACCCCTTAATTTTATTTTAAAATCCTTTAGTCCACCAATTTAGATTTTTATTTAAAGTTTTTTTTTTTTTATTTTGTATTTTTTTTAATTTTTTTGAATTTTAAATATTTTAGATTTTTTTAAATTTAGATTTTTATTTTTTTTTTTTTTTAGATTTTTATTTTTTCGATTTTTGAAAACTTTTATATTTCTTAATCAAAATCAAAACTAAAAAATAAAAATGAAATAAAATCAAAATAAAAGTCAAATAAAAGAAAAATTCAAAATCTAATTTAAAAAAAAACAAAACACATTTCAATCTTAACCCTTGACTTTTAATGTATATACAAACCTTTACATAAAATGAAAAAATAACTAATGAAACTAAGACCTCACCTAAAGCATGCATAATAAAGGAAAAGAAGTCAAATGCGTTCATTTATTTTGCAACTACAGGTTTATGGAAGGCTTGGACAGCGGCAGTAGAGGAAGATTGCGAGGGCTAGGAGGAGACTGCAGGTGCAACAAGGAGAGATGCGTGGAAGGGGTTAGATAGGCACAGAGAGGGCAGCAAGGAATGTGCGGATTGGAGAGGGAATAGCTGGAGCTGCGACTGGAGTAGAACAATGGACGCGGGTTGACGAAAGCAAAGAGGGTGGACAGACAGTGGATTTGCTGATTGAAGAGCAACAAAGATGCATGTATGGAGGATGCGTTGAATAGCAGGGAGTTGTAGCGATGAGACTGAGAGAGGGACTAAGTGAGGATGCGGGTGTGAGGCAGCACGAAGGGATGGCTGCGTGGAGGGAGAAGGACGCAAGTAGGAGGCCAAGGGTTTTGCTGGCAGCAATGAAGCAACGAAGCTGTAGGTTAGAAGACAATCACGCATGAGGAAGAGGAGACATTGTGGAGGAGTTTTTGGGAGCAAAGAGCTGGACAGAGTGTAGTTTGAGCAGAGATCTGGCAACAAGAAAGGTTGCGAATAGGAGCAAAAACAAGGGTTTGATGGCAGAGAATGGAGGAGCTGTGGATCTGAACAAAAAAAAATGCAAGAATAAACCCAAGTGTTTCTAGATTAAAAAAAAAAAATTTAAAACCCAAACTCAGAAAATAATTTCGAAATTTTCCAGAAACCCTCAAAAAAGACTTCAAAATTTTCTGGAGAAGAAGAACGCAGCAGAAAATCGAAAACCAAGGCAGCAAGGATGGGGTCTCAAAAAAAAATTCAAAATGCACAGTGAACTCCACAAATCAGCCTGTGAATCAAAGAAACCAATCAGCGAATTGGTGGCCAAAAAACTCCTTAAAATTTGTTAGAACTCCTTTAAGAATTTTCCAGAAATCTTAATTTAATCAACTTGCCTGAAACTCTCATGAAATTTCTAGATCTGAATTTAAATTTAAACCCTTGGACTGCAAAATGTTGATTAATATCCCCTGCAAAATTTGATGTTGATAGACCCCAGAGATCCAGATCTTACCCTTCAAGGCCTAAATCTGGACTCTGCACAACTTTCAGCTTTAGATCTGTAGCTGCAATACAACAAAAAACACTCAAATGATATATACAATGACCCAAAAAATACAAAACCCTGAAAACCCAAATTAGAAAAATGAAAATAATTTTACAGATCTATGTACATAAATGGCAGATCTATGAAATCTAGGGAGTGTGAGTCCGATTCCGCTCCTAGATCTGATGATCTAAGGCTCTCAACAACCAAATCTATCGATTTAGCACAGAAAAATTAAAATTTTTGAATTTTTAAAGGAGGTACTAAGCTCAAAACCCTCATGCATCACCCATAAAATATCTTATCATAAGCCCGAGATCAAATTTAAGGTGGGCTCTTCAGAAAAGACGGATCGGCAGTTGGTTGGTTCAGCCGAGAACTTCTCTAAACTCCTGATGATCTAATAATCAAAGATATTCTTGCAAACTCAATTCAGTCATCAACATAGAGCGAGAAAACGATAATAAAATTCAGATCTAATAGAGATACCTACTATTATATCCAAAACTTAAATTATCATTCAAACCCCAGTGACTGAGCAAGATACCTGTACTCAAATCGCTCTTCAGAAGCTTTTGTTAAAGGCAAAAAAGAAATTACGCACGAAAATAATACATCTTACAGCATTTCCATGAAGAGTAACATCAGCAGAAATTAACCCCAAAGTCTTCCTTTATTGCTTATAAAAATATTACAAGAGAGCTTTTCGCTTAGTACACGATCAAAAGATCAAATCCACTGTCTGACAAATGACCTTCTATTTAAAAATAAATCCTCCAATGGCTAATTCGAGTGATCCTTGTCAAAGTGATCTCGACCATTGATGAGGATCAAAATTTCTTTTAATCTCATCCGTCAAAATTTTAAATGTTGAGTAAATTTCGAATTTTTCAATTAAATGCATTTTAATTAATTCAAAAATTAAATTTTTGAATTAATTTCTTTAAAATTTTGACTTTGACTTAACCCCAGGGACCAAAGGCATCAAATTTAGCAAAATAATCAATTAACCTTAGTCCTTGGACCTCTTAACATTTATTCTTTTAAAGGACCCACGAATTTTGCCTTTGAAAAGTTTAAATTTACCTAGGACCTGGGACCTATGAGGGGATAAATTATTTTTCTAACCCTCAAGACACTTTACATCCTGATTTTTACATTTCTTACGTCTCAAGGGGGAAAACCCATTTGCAAAAGACCCTCACAGACTACCAAGTTCTGCGACACAAATATAATCTAGCAAATCAAGCAATTTGTAATAAAATAACCTAACCATATAGTTAGGATTATTTTCATATCACTTTTACGTAGACTCGATCTAGAACACTAGGACTCCTCTAAGATCCCAGTGCTAAAATCCATTCCAGCTTTGGGGTAAGGCTGAAGGGAAACTCTGTCGACCATCCGAGAATGGATTGGTAAGACAAAAAACCTCCCGGAATGTAGATCGTCACTAGAAAAGTAGGTTTACCTAGGTGATTACATACACGACAAGGATCTGCTGAGATTATTTTCATTATACACATGCAGACTGGGTTTACATTATAAAATGATGATCAAGCTGACGATGATAGCTGGATGGCTGGCACACATCGATTAGGCACTATCCCTTTTGCGAAAAAGGGGGTGTACTGCTATGGGTTGTTCGGGGTGTACTGCTACGTAGTGGCAACAATGTCCTCACTTGTTAATAATAAAATCATTATTATTTATTTTTCTAATTATCATTGTGAAGAATCTTAAATGGTAATCTTAACAATTTGAAAGAAATATTGATTCACCCCCCTCTCAATATTTCCAACATACATAAGATAGTAAGAAGAAGTCACACCATGAAATGATTTAATAGTAACATGAAGTCACAACTCGCTCGGTTGCAAAAATTAAGAAGTAAAATAGTAAGATAGTAACCTGAAGTCACAACATGCTCAGTTGCACAGATTAAATTAAGAAGTAAAATAGTAAGATAGTAACATGAAGTCACAACATTTGCAGTTGCACAGATTTAGTAAAATAGGAACATGAAGTCACAACATGCTTGGTTGCACAAATTAGGAGGTGACGTGCTAGTTCACAAACATGAAATATAGAGGAACTTACTAGCAAGGAAGCATTGATGAATAAAGAATCAATGATTGATGCAACTGAATTAGAGAAGTTATTGAATGTAAAATCCAAACCATAGAGAAAGGAACCAATATAGATACAATCACTGTCCAAAATTATAAAGATGTTTACATTGAGATGTTACCAACCAATAAATCACCGAAAGTATCAAGATGAAAGTTTCAACAACAAGATACATCATGCAAGGATGCATTTTCATCATCCTAATTAATAGTCATTGTATTATTCAACAAATTATCCAAAAATCAATACAGGAAACTAAGTGAAGATTTTATTATATTGAAGAGAAGCTCATGTGTGGACTTTTATCATTTTCTAAACAACAAAAGTTGTCCCTGCACAGTTCCACGAAAAGTTGAATTAGGGTGGTGAGACACTTTCACAATAAGACAATCCTACTCAACACTTCATAACTCATTGATTTGTATCATCAACCATCACAGTATGATGAACAGAATCATGAGAAAGCATCACAAGCCAGAACAAAGACATAAACGTTTCCATAAAATGCTTTGAGAACAGAGCATCTTGAAGGGATAGGCAATGTAATATATATACATATATATGAATGAAGTGTCTCATCCTAACTAAGGGGCGTGGCCTAACTAAAGGATATGAGCATTCAACCATGATGACTAGTCAATGCATATAATTATCCCATTCCATGACATGACATCAATCACTATATCATCTATGTTATTCATTATTCAATTATTTAACATTTTTCCTATATGGATTTTAACCCGAACATTTTTACATTACATATTAAATAAATGAACTTTGTTCATTTCAGTTCCTCCTAACTAAGGCATGCTCCAAACAAGCAACCTTCTCCATGTGGCCATCATGTAGAACTTCACCCAAGATTTAAGGAGATCGCTAGCGCCCTGGGGAAGAATACCAAGGAAGCACCCAACTGAAGTCAATTAACCACTAAGGAAGCCATCTCCAATGTGCAAATCCATCACGGACCATCTTTCACATGTAAATCCATCACGGGTCATCCAGGGGCTGAATTATACACCATGTACTCCAAATCACATGAAGCATCCCCAAAGATGGGCCAAAAAGTTTCAGAATAACCCCAAAAGCTAACAGCTACAGTCTGACTGAGCTAGGATAGAGAGAGTCCAGGCTTTCCTGTTGCAGCTTCACTAGCACAAAATCAAAATGACTGCAAAAATAACCTTCTCAACAGACTTCCTTTTTGCGGGGCCTGAACATGTGCCTTTTTTATTATCTGTCCCAAGAGTATATGATGGTTTTCATTCCATTAGAGTGTTGAGTGTCTTTTCCACTTGTTTACTGTCCACTTTCCTTGATTGAATTTGAAGGAAAATAAGGATTCCAAGCAAGATAGATGAGATTTGTTTTTTATTAGTAGATACTTAAGTTTGTTTTTAAAACTTTTGGTTACTTGAGATACTTAAAATTTTTGTTTTTGTTGTTATTAACAACCAACACCGAACAGGCATTACCAGAATACTGACATTGGTATTTTTTGCTTCATAGGGGGATCGTATATCTGCAACAGATGCTCTTCGGCATCCATATTTTATGAAAGTCGAGAATGAGGGTAAGTTTTTTGTTTGAAAATTCTTTTTGATCCAGCTATTGCATGTCTTATGACATACTCATATATTTGATGCATATGTTCTTTTTGGTCTTATCTACTTAAGTAGTCTATCGTAACAAAATTTGTCCTTTGACTCTGTAACAAGGGGAAAGCATAAACTTGTACTACATATAGGTGGCAGACATCATCCCTCTTTCCAATACTTTCTCATTACAACAACAGTCTTACATATAAATTTTTTCAGGGGATTGAATGTTGACTTAATGTCTCCAGTAATTCCCTTTAGTATCTTTCATTGCATTATAGGGGTTTCTAAATGAGAAGGCTTCTAGGATTGATGAGGAACATCGTCATCTGGATAGTTACTGGGTATTTTACATAACGTATGTCAACATTGGATTTCAGTGTGAGAAATGAGGACAAGATAACGTTTTTTCTTTTGTCCACTTTTCCTTGGAACTTGCTGTAAAGTTTTCAAAAGGAACTGGGGATGGAAATATTTTTGGTAATAATTACCTGTACATAATGGATAATGGATGTTTTGTATTGATGTTTCATGTTCAAAACTCTCCATGCTTTATCTCATAAAGGTTTCTCATATCAAAACATATCGGACGCTGGATTCTTAATCTTTTAACCGAGTCTGAGGACGAAAAGTGCTGTATTGCAAAGCAGTGGCATAAGTTATAACTACATTAGTCCAACTGACCAACTAAACATTGAATAACATGGACCTAAAAAGGCACTCTTAAATGGGACATTGTTTGCAGATTTGAAATTCAAGAAAACATCAGATTGAGAAGATAACCCTTCATTCGGAAGGCTGTATATTATTGTTAAAATTGGCAACTAGGGCCAAACTCTATGTGGGTCATCTTATTTATGGCAGCTGATATTTTTCTTGGGTTCCTCTCATCAAGAGGTGTAGGATTGATCTAACGATCATCCGATTCCGATATGTATTTATGTAGATATGAATTTATTTGTATTTCTTCACAATTTGTCAAGGTCGGCCAGCAAGTAAAATAGTGTTGCACACCCCCAGCTAAACCTCAACGTGGCATATAAGTAGAGGAGACCTTGAGGCATTAGTACAATCATCTCACCATCTCATTCCTCTCTCTCCTAGTCTCTTGGGTATGTGTAGGAGGAGGAAGAACTCACATGGGAGAAAAGGAAGGATGCAGGCCAGTTTTGGGACAGCGTTGACCTAGGGCTGACTGTGGAGCAGCAAGGGTATATTATGCATGCGCTTGACCAGCAAAGAGGAAGGTGACTGCATTCTTTGGTTGGGCAGCCTGTCCTAGGCTAGCCGCATTGCTGGACAGCCTGCATTGACCTGTTGGAGAACATGTCTGGGACAGCATTGACTGGTTAGCACTGACTGCAGTATTGCTGTAGCATTGATTATTGTTTTGACCTCCTTGCATTGACTGTTTTGGGCTGCTATCTACTGCTGTTGGAGGCCGAGTTCTCCTAGGTCGTCTTGAGGTCTTTTGGAGCTGTTTGACCAGCTTTGACCTTGCTGATCAGAATTACATTGCTGCTGTTGTAAATCACAGATTTGTGATATTGTACTATCTCTCTCTCTCTTCTGAATTATTGAAGAATATAGAAGAACCGATCAAAAGGTTTCCCCGCATTGGGGTTGGTGCCACATCTTGTGTCTCTTGTCTTGGCTTGTCTTTTGTTGTATACATTTATGTTCTATCTGCATTTTACTATCATGTTGATGTGATTGCAATACTGAAAATTGATATTGGGCTAATAAGAAGAATTGAAGTAAATTGCTCTTAAGCATAGAACATACCATTTTTTAACAATTATAGTTGTGACGATGGCCCAGTTGATCTAGGACATATAGTCTTCAACACAAATGAGGATCAACAGTGAGCTTGAGAAATCTCTTTTATTCTAAATGAAGAGATGTCCAAAGGAACTTGCACCATTAAAGGCATAATGAAATGTATAAGTTAATTTCAATCTTTTAAGCCTAGACCAAACTAAGTGGTTTGTTACCATTAGAACTTCAACATTTTTAACCAGTAGAACTTGCACTGCAAGATTTATGGACAGACTGATATTTGGCTTATGTGATGTTTTTCTGCTAGTTAAAATATATTTTTTGTTTTTTTAATTTCTAGATAGTTTCTTAGAAAGTTAGAACTTTACTGGAATTAGTTCCCTGTTAAAATGTTATATTTGTTAGGTAGCCCTAATACACACGACTCCCTTATTGTAGATATTAAAATGCTATTTTGTTAGGTAGCCCTCATACACACTACTCCTTTATTGTAGATCTTAAAATGTTATAATTGTTAGGTAACCCTAATACACTCTACTCCCTTACTGTAGATACTCTATGATCAGTGGTGTGTTACAGTTAAGCCCGTCTAAACTAAGACACGAATTACAATCAAACTAATTATTTGAAAGCTTAAATTCCATGTGAAACAATGTGTGTATGCATATTTAGCATAAATCTCAAATCACATACTAAATAATGTAACATCGAAATTTACACTAATCAATGGATGAAATGATTGTTGTTTTCCCCAGGGATTGTTGCTTTTAAGGATCTATCCTTTAGCTTAGAATTTCTTAATAAAGTTTTCTGTGAAGTGGCAGTGTAATGAATATTAATATATTATTAGTCCCTGCCCTAAGGCAACATGGACTATAGGAATCCGTCTGCATCGATCTATTCATGAATATTTAGTCCCTGTTATAAATCAAATTACTAATTCCAAAGTTTCAAATGACTAAATCCAAAGTTTTGGTTCGCATGTTTCAGTTCACCTTTCTGCAGCCTATTAAATCCTGACAAGGTTTTTTGTTAGCAAATGAAAAGATTTGAGGTCTTATTTGGCCTCTTCCCGAGGCCGAGGGGAAGAAAACTTAGTGTTAAAATGCATATTTAGAAGAATTTTTTGCTTAATGAAGTAATGTTAGTATTAGAGCTGGCATTATTTAGTTAATATCAAATGTTTGTTGTGTATAGTGTCTCACTGGAATGTGCATGTGGCTCCCGACTCGCTGATTACACGCAGCTTCTTAATGAATGTAATGTGTTGATCGTGGAGATGTGTAACTCACAAATAGTTTTAGGCGACCCGCTGATTCCGTCGCTACAAGTGATTTTTCTCCCAAAAACGGGACCAGAGGCCCTCGGCCCATCGGTATTGGAAGAACAATAGCTAAACACTTGCTTCTTACCTCAACCTTTGCTTGGTTTTGGGCAGCTGGCTGATTTCGTCATTGCAAGTGAGTTTTCTCCCAAAAATGGGACCAAAGGCACTTGGCCCATCGGCCCTGGAAGAACAATAGCTAAACACTTGCCTCTTACTGCACGCTTCGCTTGGTTACTTGCTCACATGTATGGCTCTATGTAACCATTTTTTCCTAAGCCCTCAAGTAGGAGCTTCCCTTCAGGTGACGACGGCAATTCACTACTATCTCATTGGCTCAGAGGAAATAATTGGAAGCTCGGAGTAAATCACACTTTTGAGGAGAGAGAGCTTTGCTTTCCAACCTTAGGTGTCGATTTTTGAGATATCTGAACTCTCCAATGGGGCATCTCTCAGTTGGGTCCTTCATCTTTTCTACAGTATTTTCTCAAGCCAAATCCTCGCCTTATGTGAGCAAGACCTCTCAGTGTATAGCCCACATTATTCCCAGCTGGGATTTTTAGATTTAGGGTTCTCGGGACAATATTAATAGGTTCTACCCAGGGAATTAATTTTAAGTTCACCCTCACCTTCACCTGGGCGCTTTAATACAAGAGCTCGGCTGGCTCGTCGAATCACCCCGAGTTGATATAATAAATGTGCGGGGGGGGGGGTTGGTCTGTACTAGCTCTTGGATTTGTATCTTGATCTGGGCCTGGTACTAGATATGGGTATACAACTGCCTTTGCTCCATTGGCGTAAACTACTCCTTCAACAATTTGATCAACTACTCATACTTGGTAAACTATATATGCTCTTTATGCTACTACTATTGCTAGTGTTGCTTCCATTGTTGATGGATATGCTCTAGATACCTATGCTTTCTGTGATGCTACCTACTGGTTCTATCTGGTTCCATTCATTTTCCTTTTGACAAATGTCGGTCAGACCTTAGCTCTTCCTTTACAAAGTGTTCGCTTGGGAAGTATTTGAATGGCTCTTCCTTTTCTATCAAAGATAATTACTTACTTTCGTAGCATACATTCAACCCAGTTCTGGAGGGAATGTGCCCTCTCGATGGTCACCTTGCCAATTGCGTCAAAGAGTCCATGCTAGGTTATCCCTCTTGATTCAGTAACTCCTTCATTTTAGGAGCGAGGTTGTCCCTCTTGGTTCAACAATTCCTTCATTTTAGGAGTGAGGCTATGGGTTTGACTCCCATAATGTGTGATGCCAAATGTAATTCAACCAAGTGCTTTTATCTCCCATAACCTATCTCTTTAACCCTAATATTGGGGATTTACTCTATGTGTTTCTCTTACTGGATGCTTTTACTGGTTATGTTGTTGTTGTGCCTGGAATTGGAATTGCAATAGGGTCTTGTGTTCATTGGAACTGCAACAGGGTTTTATGTTTCATTGTAAGTACCTGTTCTTTCTATGGTGTTATGTTCTCTGGCTGCATTTTTTCATTTGTCCGTTCTCAAAGCCTTTGTAGCGTGAAGCAAGTCCGCAATGCATGCCAAGTAAACTCCAGCATGCCCGACTTATTCCTGCCATGCCAAAGAGGGCTTATTCTTGCCATGCCGATGGGAAGGAAGGCATAAGATCCACCCAGAGTATTAACACTGGAAGATTAACTGCTGGGGACCGGTGAATGATGGACCTAGCGAAGGAAGCAGCTTTTTAATGTGCTTTTTCTCTGTAAGAGAGGATTGAGCAGCTTTCCTTCTGGATCACAACCCAACTCTTGACTTTGTTAAAGATTATTAGATACCCATGAATATATTGGTGAAAGGAAAGAAGCTAGGTGTAGATCGAAGCGTCTTTTCTAAGGAGTCTCAGTCTGTTGGTTCAACTTGAACTCAACCACCCAAGGAAACGAGTTACCACATATTACCGCTTCCTGAACCTCGTTGTTCCAAGATCATTCTGCGTAGGTGTGTGAGGGAACTCATTGCTACCCTGTTGCATGTTGAGGACATGTAAGGTTTATAAATAGTTATGACATTTGTAGATGGCATATGACATTTGTAGAGTTAATGTACAACAAAGAAACACAAACAAAATTATATGATATACATTAATATTTAATAATATAAATTCATATTTAATAATATAAATCTCATTTATTTATTTTTTGGGCTTCCAAAAATTTTAGAGTTGCTTGATTCGTTGGTAGATCCCCAAGGCTTTGAATTACTTCTGGTATGGATCAATTGACATTTTTGTCATTGGTGGATTATATGTTGCAGACATTTATAGGTGTTTGTTATTTTGTATATGTTCTTTAAATGATCTGAGAATTTTGATCTCCTCTCCAAACGTTTATATAATCTTTGTAATTAATGATTTAGCATTTCCTATCTTTTGTACATGGTTATGCATTCTTCATCTTCATTCAGATAGTTGAACTATTTTAGCTATTTCAAAATATTTAGGATCTTTTTTTACATTCCTCATCAGGATCTACTTTCACATTCTTCATCTTCATTTGTACAGTGATATAATGGTATTGTTAAAAGGAATTTAGGCTTCTATGGATTAAATGCAACCTTAGTTGTAAATTCCGCTGAGGTTTCGATTATTCCTGAGGAAAACTTGCTTGACCTTGCTGGTGAGCCTAATTAATTTTGTCCCAAGTTT
Organism: Pinus taeda; assembly: GCA_000404065.3. Lineage (NCBI taxonomy): Eukaryota > Viridiplantae > Streptophyta > Pinopsida > Pinales > Pinaceae > Pinus > Pinus taeda. The sequence goes on from APFE030011316.1 coordinate 52,422, forward strand.
GACTCTATTCTACCAAGTCAAAAATAGCAATAGCGATTCAGAAACTCATGTATATAGATCAAATGCTGATACATAACTAACTTTTAGGTTATCTGTGGTCCACTAAATCAAATTGGATTGAAAAATATTTAAAGGTCCTTCGAGTAAAAATGAAAAATAGGGAAAAGTTGTTTTGAAACTCTTACACTGGATTCTTTCCGTCACTTGTTGGAAGGGTTTTTTTAAACTTTGATATGAATAATGTTTAGGCTTTTTTTTTATTTTGACACCCTTTGGGACTTTTCATGTTCCTACAAGCTCTTTTACTAAGGATCAAGACCTGACATCATTTGGGACTTGTCTTGTTCCTACGAGCTCTTTTACTTAGGATCAAGATGGTGAAAGGAATTTAAGCGAGAAAGTATTGGAAAACTCAACTTTATAAAATTTTATTTCAAATTCTATTTCGTGGTTGAACTCTTAGTGACGAAACTTTGGTTCATTTTCATTCTTGTTGGTTTACAATTTTTGAGGTTATAGTTTTTTCCCTTTTTTTGCATATCAAGTGAAAATATTATTCCTTAGTGAACTGAAATATTGGGATGAGATGTTTTTCATTATGCATATATGATCAACTTTTGGAGCAAGTATTAGGAAAGGATTCGACTTCTAATTAGGTTATGTCTCTGGTGTTGGATTTGTAGACCTCATATGAAAAGCAGCCTGATGTTCAGTTGATGCGATTTGTGGATTACTTTGCACGGCCAGTTAGTTTGGTCAACTCTGCCCAATTCCCTCTGAGCAAGATACTGAAGGAGTCTACTGTGGCCAAACTTGCAGAAGTAAGTTTAAAGTTTTTTCCTTATCACAATATATTTATGATGTAATAAAAAATTCCATCTTCTTGATGGTGTATGTCTAGGGCTGCTTATTATTTTCAAATATATGAATCTGTGTCATATGTGTTGTATATTTAAAATAACTTATTCAGTCATATTGCTGTAACTCATTTTCTGTTATAGAGTTTTGGATGATTACTTAAAGTGAAAACATGCTGTTTTTTCTTCTTCGTTCTTAGTTCTAACTAGAAACCTAGAGATTATTTTTCTTATGGCATAAGGGATGCAATCATGCTTTGAGACTCCACTTCCCTTCGCAATTTATTATTCACATCATGCTATCTTCCCATATTGTACAAAGCAGATGAATCATTTAGCATGGTATTTTTAGTTTTGTTTGAGAATCTAGAGTTAGCATATCCCATTGTGTTAGTATTAATTTTCAGAACAGAGATCCATGATCCTAGAATTACATTAAAAAGTTAAAAACACATTTAGGAAATAACTGAACTTAGCAGACATTCTACAATGTATGATGGTGATTACATGATTGGGATATCTTATACCTTGTTTATGTCTCTACAAATGCAACGGGTATGCTTGCAATTATGCGATTTGTGATATCTGATTCTTATGTGTCTTTTGTGCAAAATTCAGATACTTCTGTTACATGGCAGAACAAACAAAAGTGTAGTGTAATCCTCCTCAACTCTGACTAAATCTGCCTCCAACCCTGCTGCCAAGGGGAATCTGCAGGCTGGTATTTTGAGGTGTTGCTAGATGCTGGAAACCCGGATCATTATTGTCTAACAAATCTCTTGTATTGGAATTGAACGAAGAGAATAAACTTATAAAGGAAAATTCTAGTATGTATGTGTATTCTCAAATATCTAGCACAATATTAAACTGGTCTATAACACTCCTAATGAAAAATTAGGGTTTCCTTGTCATAATTAAGGTTTCCTTGCAATATCAATATGCCATATATCAATATGAATACTACAACAAATCATTCATGATATCACTAACTGGGAACTACCACTGTGGCTACTCTGAAGTTCTGTTAAACTAGTTGTCCAGACTCCAGTCTTCTTCTAGGTGCCATAAATTGGAATTATCACTACTAGTTGCTATATCTAGATCAAACTTTTTCTTGCCTTTAATCTCAGACAATTCAGACTTGGACTTGGCCGAATTGACCAAGTTGACAAGATACCATCTTGAGTCAGCCCTCTAGTTGGGTTAGGGGTTGGTTCGGTGCTAAAGTAGTCCAACTCCACTGGGTTTGTACCTACTCGGCCAAGTTGGTCATCTCTTAATGTCTTCTATTAAATCCCATTACTAATTCAACTATCAATGAATCAAAACATAGAGAACCATGCATGCTTGGTGTTGTATAGGTAGTTTGTAATTAGCTGACCCATATCATCTCCATATTAATCCACAAAACAACATACAACTGAAGTAATTTGAATGTAATGTATATCCAACTGTAATGTATATCTAACCCAATGTTGACTGGATTTACTTGGAAGAGAAAATCAAGTTGCAAAATTCAATGTATCACACTAACCTGACAAACATCTAGAGCCCCCACTACCCAACACTTGATGGTGTGAAAATTCCTAGATCTAACAATCTCAGGAATCCTACTGCAACCAACTGAATCTACTTCACCTAGATTGTAAATTACATTACAAACTTATTTCAAATTTCTTCTTGAAATATTGAGGCAAATTACTGAAGCAGGCTACACCAAATTAAATATGATTCTAAAACATAGAAACTGAGAAAGGAAATATAAACACATAGGACACCATTATTTTTGGACAAAAATCCCTAGAAAAACCCAATGCGGGAAAATCGGTGCAACAGCTCTAAGGATTTATTATGATTAAGCAGTAGAAAATTCTGAATACATCTCTGAATACCTCACGAGGTTATTCAATTACAAAGAGAAAAATTGGCAGAAAGAATTGTGAGGTTACCTCACACTATCACTGGAAATCCTGACTGATCCAGTCCCAAACTGAATTCCCTCGGCTTTTTTGGTTTCCTCTGCGCAATATCTGCTTCAGCCCAGCGTCAAGCTCTCTAGGGACTGCGTCACTCCTCTGGCTAGTCGATCTATTGCCCAGGAGATTCGATTTCTACCTCCAGGTCTCACATCCTGGGTCTCGGCTTCTGAAACTCAAATTCCCTCTGCAAATTTCAGATTCCTCACTGGCTTATGCGTTGCCTTTGCGTGGCTTTGCGTCAGCCCCTCTGGCTCATCGCTGCCACTACTGGATTACTCTTTGCCTCTCTCTGTTGATGATTCTCCGACTAAGAAAATCACTCTCTCTGAAAGCTATCCCTGCCCCTCAACTGCAAGAAATCTCCTCAATCAAATTTTCCTCCTGAGAACTTCTCACTTCAGAAAATCGATTTCTTGATCTCTCTTGGTGTCTTCCAAATGACCCTCAAGCCCCTTCTTATATCTTCCTGTTCAACAACCAACAGCCTAGATTACATCTTAATCAAAGGCTCAGATCGTTTTGGCTTGATCCATGGCTTTTTCTAGAAGTTTCACCCTGATTAGATTAATACCCATTAATATTTTAATTTTCCAAAGTTTAGACTTAGGAACCTCATTAAAAATATTAATTATTTTAATAAAATCAATTTTGTGTGGAATTTTCCAAAACTCTTTTTGGGTTCTTTGGAATACATGTGCCCAATCCTCCCCACAAAATTTGAGGCTTAGAGCACATTTGATGCTACCCCAAATCAACACTCCCTCTTAGCAAGGAATGTGCTCTAACAATATACTACTACTGCATACTGCTCTGACTCTGAAGCATCGTCCTCTGTGTTGTTGATGTCTGACATGATGTCCACCAAATATTGCGTTGTTGATGCTACTGTACTATTGCCTTTGACACTGCCACTCGCAATGCTACATGTATACTGTAGCTCCTTCTCAAACGTTGCATCTACTATGCTGCTAGCATTGTGACTGCTAACACTGCATCCATACTGCAACTCAGTTGCTGAGCGAAGCAATTGAAAGCACCCAAAACTGGACAAGTATCCGATGGATACTCCTCAGTGTTGAAATCCTGATTGTTGCTAGTCACACATTGCCTCTGAAGCCACTATGCTATTGAAGCTTTGCACTGTGCCTCCTGGCACTGTTGCCTCTGCTCTGCGCTGCTCACATTATGGCTCTACTAACCATTGCATCTGTCGAATCAATACTCCATGGCACCAACTGAAACTCCACCATCTCGCTACTACTGATCATGGGCTCCCAAGCAAGGTGATGATCCAAGAGGTGGGCTCCTCAAGGATTTTTCCCATCTGTAGCTCTATCAAACTACAGTTCTATATCAGCCCACCTCCCTCCTGGAGGTATCTTCGCTGTCATGGTGAACTCCTCCTCTTGTTCAATCTTTTAGCAACTGCAACCTTAGGATCATGCTTCTCATCGTTGTCCTTTTTCTTCAAAGGACACTAAGATGCATAGTGGCCCATCTCGCCACAGCTGAAACACTTGACCTTGGAAACGTCCTTCTTTCGTCTCCGTTGACCATGTTGTCCCTTCGATGCAAGGCCTACATTATCCTCCTCCTCTACTTTGGGCTTCAACCCATTGCTATTGTTGCTCCCATCAAGTTTCACCTTGAGCAGGTCTCTCCTCAGCTCTTCTTGTTTCAGAGCTGCCCACATCTCGTCCCAATTTGGCAATGTTGCTTTGCCCAGGATACTCTGGACAAAGATTTGTCACTCATCCAAGACGGAATTTAGAGCTAGTCTCACTAACTCCGAAACTTGAGGTGTATGTCCTACAACTGACAGTTCATCATAGGTCTCCTTCAGTTTTGTGAGGAGCGGATCCACACTTTCTCCCTTCTGCATCTGAGCAGATCTCAGCTTCTACTCTAAGTACATCTTCCGCTGCTCAAAAGATCGCTAATACAATGTGGCCAAGGCATCCCACATCTCCTTAGTGGTTACTTTATTAGCAACGTGGCACACCACATGATCCTTGACTCCATCCAGGATCATCCTCTTCGCCTTAGCCATCTCAGCTTTGTACTTCTTCAGCAAATCTACATCCGTCGGGACAGCTACCACATTATCAACATATGTCTTGAGGGCATGCTCATCTAGAAGGAAAGCCATTCTAGCCTTCCAAATGGCATAGTTGGAAGCCCCGTCCAACCTGTCCTGATCCCTCAAGCCATTGGTTGCCATATCCACCAAAAAAAATGTCGAACAACTCCCTCTTTCTCCCTACTGCGTAGCTCCTAAGCTGCCTTACGCACTCCCTGATGGAGCTAGTAAGTTGTTGTTCCTCTGCTGCTCAGCAGATGAGAAACACTGATTTCCTCGACAAGGAATCACTGAGGAAGTATTCCCTTTCTATGCAATCTGCTTCTTCCTTTTGACGACGTTTCTTCCTAGGACTCATCTTGCATAAAACTATGCCCCTCTAGCTTTGTGTGGCTCTGCGTAGCTCCCTCTGCCTTGGCAAGATTTTGATCTAGAAGTCTTACCTCTCTGTCGGCTCACTCAGAGAGAGACACCCATGAAAATATAGCCCTCCTGACTAGAACTGCGCTATCCCTCAAGGGATTAGAACTGCTACATGTTGCAGCAAGTTGGCCCTTACTTCAGTGCTAGATCTGCTCTTCCCTGTTTCACATCAACAACTCTGATACCATGTGAAAATTCCTAGATCTAACAATCTCAAGAATCCTACTGCAACCAGTTGAATCTACTTCACCTAGATTGTAAATTACATTACAAACTTATTTCAGATTTCTTCTTGAAATATTGAAGCAAATTACTGAAGCAACCTACACCAAATTAAATATGATTCTGAAACATAGAAACTGAGCAAGGAAATACAAACATAGGACACCATTATTTTTGGACAAAAGTCCCCAGAAAAACCTGATGTGGGAAAACCAGTGCAACAGCTCTAAGGGTTTAGTATTATTAATCAGTAGCAAATTCTGAATACATCTTTGAATACCTCACAGGGTTATTCAGTTACAGAGAGAAATATTGGCAGAAAAAATTGTGAGGTTACTTCACACTATCACTAGAAATCCTGATTGATCCAGCCCCAGACTGAATTCCCTCGCCTTTTCTGGTTGCCTCTGCGCAGTATCTGCATCAGCCCAGCATCAAGCTCTCTAGGGACTACATCACTCCTTTGGCTAGTGGATTTGTTGCCTAGGAGATTCGATTTCTACCTCCCAATCTCACACCCTAGGTCCCGGATTCTGAAACTCGAATTTGCTCTGCAAATTTCGGACTCCTCACTGGCTTTTGCGCTACCTCTGCGTGGCTCTACATCAGCCCCTCTGGCTTAGCGCTGCCACTGCTGGATTACTCTCTGCCTCTCTCTATTGATGATTCTCCGACTGAGAAAATCATGTTCTCTCCAGAAGCTATCCCTACCCCTCAACTGCAAGAAATCTCCTCAATCAAATTTTCCTCCTGAAAAATTCTCACTTTAGAAAATCGATTTCTTGATCTCTCTTGGTGTCTTCCAAATGACCCTCAAGCTCCTTCTTATATCTTCTTGTTTGACAACTAACGGCCTAGATTACATCTTAATCAAAGGCTCAAATCGTTTTGGCTTGATCCGTGGCTTTTTCTAGAAGTTTCACCCCTGATTAGATTAATACCCATTAATATTTTAATTTTCCTAAGTTTAGACTTAGGAACCTCATTAAAAATATTAATTATTTTAATAAAATCACTTCTGAGTGGAATTTCCCAAAACGCTTTATGGGTTCTTTGGAATACATGTGCTCAAGCCTCCCTACAAAATTTGAGGCTTAGAGCACATCCAGTGCTACCCCAAATCAACATGTGGAAGTGGCAATTACAATTGAAAGGGCCAAAAGCTGTAGGTAGTCTAACTGCCTAATTCAAAATGATGCCTCTGCTCTCGACATTAGGATTGTAGTAAATGCTACCATGCATCAATTGTGAAAGCAAGTTAGGTTTAAAATAGTGATCTCCACCACCCATCATTTAGTAGTGGAACTGATCCACAACAAAGTATGGTCAACAACTCTACTTCCCATTGTCTTTTCAAAGCACAGTGCACCAAAATTGAATGCAAGATCTATATTTGGTATGGTTGGCATGGTTGATGCCAATTCATGAACCATTTGATTATCACCTAACTCAGTGGTCGGATTTGACTTAGTGATGACAAAAAATTTCAGCCCATCTAAGATCAATATAGAATCTGGTTTGTCCTCCAATAAATGTACCTTTTTACATCTTGGTAGTATAATAAACTTATGCTCAAGTATTAGGAGTTTGAGCCTGCTATGTGAAGCGAACAAAGTTCGTACTTCTTGTTAAATACTCCAGAAGACTTGGAATATAAAGATATCCATTGAAGATACAAATATTATATATTAAAATGTATGAAGAATGATAATACAATGAGAATGAGGGTCTTGTATATATAGCCAAGTAAGTACCCTTTCACGAACAGATATGTCCTTTAGGGACATACCTTTTCATTAATTGCTAATGATTAATCTTTTTTGTTGTTTTACATTATTTGTGTTTATTTTTATATAAATTTAGTTTGTTACATTGCCTTCTCCTTCAAAAAGCTGTCCTCAAAGCTTACTAATGAAGGATCAGTTCTCTTCTGTTGATCGGCATATCTTCTTATATCTGAGCTTTCATCTTTGTTGATACAAGATGATATGATGTTTTGAGCGATAGACAGAATTGTCGTACTGAAAACGGATCAAACCATACTAGATTAATCTTCTGAGAAATCTTCTGACCTTTGGAGTTGTGTGGTGAATAGTTATTGTATGACTGGATTGAGCTCACTTCAGTATTCTTCGGAACATAAGTTTGGTGTTTATGTTTTGCATGATATAGATTTGTAGATTTATTAAGGTGTTTACTCCTGTGATTCGGATGTAGATAAGGAATTTTTCTTGTTTGAACTTCCTTAAACGTTTTTATGGCAGTTTCCTAATTTCCATTAGGTATTGTTGTTGTTGACTTAACTACTGAATCCTTATTTGGGGTGTCCTCTATTTGAATGACAACCTATGAGTACATTTTTACTTCAATATGGTTTGGATTTTCATAAACTACAGGATTAGTGGTATTGATGTTTGTTTCTTCAATTTGGACTGCTACATCTGCAGATTTTGGTTCTTCTTTTGTAACAAGTTCTTTGAACCTATTCATCAATGATTTATTTTCGTCTTTAAGTTTTTTAATCTGTTTGAACAGATTTTGATTATGATTTTTGAGACGTAAGCATTCCTGATTCTCCGAGTCAACTTTATTTTGGCCTTCACGCTTCTCATCTTTTAAACACTTGATTTGTTCTACTAATGTCTGGTTAAGGCTCTTTAAACGTAAATTTTCTTGTTCTTATTCTAATAAACGTTCATTGAGTTCCTTCTTTGATGCTTTAGCTTTCTTGACTTGTTCAATTAGTTTTTCTTAGTGATCTCTCAGGCACGAAATTTTTGTCTTTGCTACAAATGACTTCTTCAAGCTCTTTTTGCTTCTTTGATATGTTTTTTCGTTATCTTGAAACATCAAGACTGAGATATCCTTAAGGTCTTCTAATGAAGATTTTATTGATTTTGATTTACTTGTTATGTCTCGAAATGTGACCATCTTCCCTTTATAAAGAAACATCAAAACTTGTTTCTATATGTTTAACATGAATGTACCCAAATCCTTAAACCAGGGTTGACAGAGTATGATGTATGTCTTTTTATCCGTCCTTACAACATGAAATCGAGATATGAATCATAATGACCTATTGTCACTTGTAGATCATTAATTTTAAACTCTTTTTGGTCAAAAATATTTTTCTTTACGCCAATTCTTAGATCTGGAATTAATAGTTGATTTGCCAAGTTGATGTTGATATAATTTTTATTGTTGCTTGGGCTGATAACGACATTAACTTCTCTTCCTTGGATACTTCCTTTTAATGTAATTACTCCGTGATTTGTAACTGAAAGACCATTATAGGAAAACCTTTCTTCCTTTGTCATTTTAGAATTGAGCTCCATCATTTTTTTTCAATGATTGATCCCATTTGTTTTGTCGAGATGACTTAAAGTATTATGTAATCTAAATATATAAAATTTCTTTTAATTTTATGGATTGTGAACACTTAGCTATCAATTGGAATATTCTCCAAATTCACCTTTTTATGTTTTATAAGAATATATATCTTCCCTTTAATCCACTAAGGAATAAAATTTAATACTACCCTTTTCTTATATTCACTTATATATATATTTGAATGTTTCTCTTTATACTTATATAAAGAGATATGCTTTCACTTAATTTTTAAAGATATATATATATATATATATATAAACTTTATATTCTTTCCTCCTTTTTTTTTACTTGAACTTTTCTTTAAAATACCCTTTTATAATATAAAACTTCTCTTTATATATCTTTTATTTATAATTTTTTCTTCTTCTTTTTGAAAAGTTACATTCCTTTGACTCAGTTAATTTTCTCCACATAAAAGTAAAACTTACCATTCACATATAGAGTTTTTGTATTCCTTTTGTTTTTCTTTTACGTTGAAAATACCATGGGCAATTACCATGGGTTGCTAAAACCACGGGCCTGTAAACCACTTAATGAAGAATCAAGATAATATTATATACTCTTCTCTCTTACGTATAGTTTTAAAGATATTTGGAAAGATTCCCTCTTAAATTTATCATGCACTTTTTTATCAATAATGTAGAACCTTTTTATATATATGAATGTTCTCCTTCAAATTTTATACTAGACTATATATATCTTTTTTCTTAATAGTATATTTTTATATGATTTATTTCTTTAAATTTTTTTTTAATCTTTATATGTACTTTTTTTTTCTTTGACTATCTTCTTTTTTCTTTATTTTTTTTGTTTAATGGCCAAAGGCCTCTAATGAATTAGCAATGGAGAAACTCCCAAAAGTGTAGCGAAACGCTTCAATCTCGACAGCAACAATGTTGACGAAACCTGGATGGCCAAGGGCCTGGATCAGAGAGCGTGACTCTGTGCAGCGGTGGAGCAGCCAAAGGATCGAATTGCTCTGATACCAAATGAAGCGAAAGTTCACACTTCTTGTTAAATACTCCAAAAGACTTGGAATATAAAGATATCCATTGAGGATACAAATATTATATATTAAAATGTATGAAGTATGATGATACAATGAGAATGAGATTCTTGTGTATATATAGCCAGGTAAGTACCCTTTCACGAATAGATATGTCCTTTAGGGACATACCTTTTCATTAATTGCTAACTAATTAATCATTTAATCTTTTTCATTGTTTTTACATTATTTGTGTTTATTTTTATATAAATTTAGTTTGTTACACTATGACTTCTAAAGACTCCAATCTTGTGCACTGCCGTGAATTCTAAAGACTCCAATCTTGTCCATTGTACATCCTCCAATTGGACTCTACCACTCTTTACATTCATTTTTCTACTCCACCAACCACCTGAATTCCATGGCTGTCCTGGATATGTCCTGCTTTGCTGCAGAAGTAACTTTTCCTTCACTCTCGAGGAGGACTTCCCTTTTCAGTTTTCTGCATGTCCATTCTTCTCTTGGTTGAGGAAGGTCTTGCAATGACATGTCCTGCAAAGTGCTGTAATACATGTTCTCATTTCCAAACTGGTGTTGCTATGTGTTTTCCTTGGAGCATTTTTCCACCACTTCATTCTTGTGCTCTTCATGCACACTCAACTCTTGTAGACTTGACTGTCCTTAGACCTGCACATTCCTGCCACACAACTCAATTTTTAGCCTCAATAACAACTAGCATAAGCAAATTTTAGATTAGATTTTGGATCCGAATCACATTGAAAAATCCTTGCACTTTCATTTACAATGACATCACAATTGATTGTTTCCTTGTTAGTAGCCATTTCTGACGGGTTGTGGTTTATACCAGATTCAAAAGCATGAAATGAAAAGGGATAAAATCCATAGCTATGGAATATCCCTATATTCCATAGCTTTGCAGCTTGTGAACAGTGCCTAAAACTCAACACTAGATAGAAACCAAAGTTGACCACAACATTTGATAAAATCTCATTTGAATTTGTGAAAGATTCCAATATGGGAGCGTGGGTTAAACACACTGTAGAACCTGCAAGAGCATTGTAATTGATGCCTGGTGTATACAGTGCTGATTACTCACATGCAAAATTTTCACTCCAAATGTAGATTGGAGCTATGGAAGACCAACGAAAATGTTGTTCCAGGATCTAATGAGTGATAGGAAACAAATGTATCATTTAGGACAAAGGCACTATCAAATTTGTAGTAGATGCAAGTTGTATAGATTGAGAAGTTAAGTGATAAGCAATGTCAACTTGTTTCAAAATTGATGTTTCTTTGTGAAGCATGGTTACAGAAAATTGAATTAGATGTGTTTTGAAATAACCTAGAAACTAGAAATAGATTTTGAAAATTAACACTCGCTTTTAACATTCATTCTCTAGTTTAAATTAACACTTGCTTCTAATATTCATTCCCTAGTTTCTTTTCAAGACAGAATTAGTGATCAGTTCCTAATATTTTCATGACGAAACACGTGTTTAGAGAATACCATTACAACTCATTCGCTCTCTAGCTATCCACTTACACTGTCACACTACAATCTGGACATCTTCGCAGATGCAAAAGCTCCACTCTCCTAGTATCACTCCATTGATATTTCACCATACAAGTGCTTTTCCCCTCAAGTTTACAATATTTAACTATTTGTAAAATGATAAACAAGGGTGGTAGAATAAGCAACACTACTATTCATCCCACTTATTAAATTTTGTTGAAGATATTCCAAACCTAAGATGTTAATAATTAATAATCCAGGTACCATACAAATGAATTTTGATATATGTTATTTTAATAAAATTCTTTTTTATTCGTCTTTACTTGATGCATCGTATGCATGATGGAGGTGCATTTAACAAATGGTTCCTATAAAAATGGAAAGTGAAAGAGGTCTCAATATTGAAGCTACAGCAAGGCAAGTTTTGTGATGTGGAACTTGGAATATTGCAGTATATTTGGCTTATATTCAGTCATGGAAGACATATTTTTTTCTATAGAGTTGAGGGAAGGCACACTATCCTTTGTGGTTGGAGTTCCTCTCTCCTGGAGCTAATTTGTGGCCATTTTGTCAATCTATTTGCCAATCGATTTGATTTGTGACCATTTATCAATCTATTTACCAATCGATTTGGAAAGGTGTTGATTATGAATGGATGATGCAATTCATTTTGAGCCAGCCCAAGGATTTGTGTAAAATTCGATTAAAAAAAAAACCACCTCAATTTATTTTTATCGTGACAGTGGATGTGAACAAATAGCAAAAGGCTTGTTATGTAAATTTGACCAATGCTTGCTTTGCATGTTAGGTGCAAGACCACATTTAAAGTGTTTGCATGTTAGGTGCAAGACCACATTTAAAGTGTTTGCATGTTAGGTGCAAGACCACATTATCAAAGACTGCCCTCATTGGAAAACCCCTCATAATTCTTTCTAGGTGTAAGTGTTACATCTTCGACCATACCGACTTATGAGATTGGTTTGTCATTTGATTCAAGCAAAGTGACCAACAAGGATGGCCTATAAGGAAAGGATGATGGCCATCTCTCAATCTATTTGCCAATCAATTGGGAAAGGTGGTGATTATGAATTGATGATGCAAGTCATTTTCAGCTAGCCCAAGGGTTTGGGTAAAATTTGATTAAAAAAGAAGCTACCTCATAATTTATATCATGACAGTGGATGGAGTCAAATAGCAAAAGGCTCGTTATCTAAAGTTTTCTAATGCTTGCTTTGCATGTTAGCTGCAAGACCGCCTCAAAGCCTTTGCATGTTAGGTGCAAGACCTCCTCTCCAAAGACTGCACTCAATGGAAACCCCCTTGGAATTCTTTGCCAGTGCAAGTGTTACAACTTTGACCATACCAATTTATGAGGTTGATTTGTCATTTGGTTCAAGCAAAGTGGCCAAAGAGGATGGCTGACCTGTAAGGCAAGGATGGTGGCCATTTGGTGATAGATTTGTGGGATTTTTTGAGGGATTTCAAACCACATTTCAATGTTACGAATAGCAGTAACCTTCAGTACTTGTTTGTGACTACTTCTAGGGTCATTGTCAGCAAATTAAAACCAGCAGTAAAACTTTAAATACCCATCAGTCGGAACAACAATCTGCTTTCCTTCAAGCAACAGTCATTTAAAGTCTTCATGTGCCTTCATCTTACAGCAAGTTTGTGGCATAAATGGTGGTGGTACAAAATCTCATAAGGCTTGCTAATATTCTGAAGTTATCTAGTGAAAGTTTTGTTGTAGAAACCCTTGGAAACATACAGTGAGCCCTTGAACAGAGGCACTGGAACCTTCATGAAAGCTTGAAGTAGAGTTTGAATTGGACAGTAGTATGTCATTATAAATATTGGAGCACTTTGGTAATTTTTGAGGTATTTTAGGTGCCCTTTTCATATCTTGGAGTGGTTTCTGGATATACCTCTCACTGTTGGGTATATACTATATATCAGAGGTGTATATCAGTACAACATGTTGCTCGCTTGCCATCTCCAGGTGGTATCCCCTCTGCCTTTGAAACCTACAGCTAGTGCTTCACTTGCCCCACAGATAATTATAGGATGTTCTTGATTGAATTAAATAAAAATTTAAATTAAGGTCTAAACATTAGAGACTGGATAGATGGCCACTGATTTTTGTAGTTATGTTATTAGGAATGGATGAGAACGGTGGCTGATCAAGCTATCTGTCATTCAAGGCAGTTGTGTGGGGCCTCTGTTTTCTTCAAGCACATCTTCTCTCGAGGGAGGCAAACAATGGCACAACTTTGTTGTTACAGCCTGTGCTATGAATTTGGCAGTTCATTAAGAATTCAAAACCTGAGGGATACATACCAAACCTATGGTTTAATGCTCATGCCATGATTTGCAATAATTTTGCAAACATTGTCTTATTTTGTGTATAAGGAACATCTGTATACTCTCTTAACATTGTATTTTCAATAGATTTCAAGGAGTTACAGTTCCACTACATTTTTGGTTGAACTGATATCAAATTTCCCCTTGGAAATTGAGTTATTTTGCACCTGTACTTTGCAACTCATTGAGGTTATTGAAACTCCATGCCAGCAGATGGAAAAAGATGCTATTTTTTATAGACTCCATCTATTCAACACTTAACAATAGAAGTCCAGTTATTTAGAAACAAGGCATTTTTTATGCTTTTTTTTTCTCTGACAAACAGGTGCTGCAAATTATAGTAATTCACTTATCGCTAACCAATATTTTGTTCATTAAAGTGTTTTACATCTCCTGTTAGACAACCAGCCTAGAAGTCATTCCATATGTGCATAAACTGGATTGTATTAGAAGTATTTTGTCATCAAGTCAGGCATCCTTGTTCTTGCAAGCTTGTGTATAAATTGATTGAGGGCTAGGAAAGCATGTCTAGTGATCTCATGTTAGTGACACATAATTTCCAGCACATATGGCATATTCATTGAACTGTCTGTGATAATGATGCAACCCATCTCATCCCTGACAAATTTAACCACTCTTTCCAACTCAAGGATTTCTCCCAAGACATTGGAAACATGGGTTACTGCTATAATTCTTGTCTTAGTGGATAAGAGCCGACCAAGTGAGTCCAAGTTTGCTTCACCTTCCAAAACTTGATAGGGAGGTCTCTCTGTTCTGCCAGTTTAACCCATGGACCAGCATTTGCTTCTTCATTAGCCTCATGAACAATCACTTCATCCCCTTCCTTGAGGACATTGTTACCCATTGAGGTAACAATAGCTGAAATTTTTAGGGGTTGTGAAGATGAAGACCCAAAAGCAACCTCTTCAACTTCAGCACCATTCACAAATGTTTTCATCAATTTATGAGCAAAGTCCACCACCTCTTTTGCTCTCATGGATAGCTCATATCCAGCCCCTATTTGAACATACATAGATCTCATGTAATTAGCCATTGAATCTCTCACCACATTGGGGTGCAGAATTGTGCCAGCATTCTCCAGGTAGATTGTAAAACTTTTACTTGGATCAAAGTAGGAGTGCTTCCTTAGCCTTTCGTATACTGCATGCATTTGGGTGTTAGGAACTGCAGAGAGATTTGAAAGACAAAAGCTGCCATCTTTGTATGGTTTGCATCCTTTGAGGGAAATCACTGTAAAATTTAAACTTACTACATGGTCTGAGGCCAAGGATTTTGACTTTATTCATGCAAGGTTGCATTGACTTCTCGCATAGGCCCACCCACAAACAACTCACCCAACCCATTATGTTCTGATATATACTCGTAAAATATATAGGCCTTGTATTTCTGCTAAATGGTAGATTTTTTGTATATTTGTTTGGGAATGCACATTCCCATTAATATAAAGATGTTCTATAAGCTTTAGCAAAAATACCCACCGAGGGCTGATTATAACAAATAATGATATTCCAGGAAAATTGTGGAGCTTCAAAACCTTGGGAAATGTGGCCTCTGTATTTGCTAGTAGTTTGCAACTCATTGAGGTTATTTAAATTGTGTGAAAAGAAGGTTCAGGGACAGCGAAACGCCATGCCAGCAGATGTAGGAAGATGCTCTTTTCCTAAAATATATCAGGCAGAAGGAAGGGATTTACCCAGCCAGTACAGAAGCCAGAGCATTGCCAACATTGAGACCGACCCGGGGCACGGGAAGTGAAAAAATGATTTTACACACGTTATGAGTCCTCCAACACGCCTTTCTTACCGAAAAGGTAGTGTTTTCTCATCCTTCTAGTTTGTTTTCACTTTTTATTTACAGAGAGGGCCAGTCAGCTATCCTATCCAGAAGAAGGAAGGCAAGGAAGTAAGCTTTACAAAGAGATTAGGGGCAATAGTGTTATATGTGAGTAAAAGGCGAGATAATAGCGTTTAAAATATCTCCGCTTAAAGCTTGCGCATAGGTATCGTGATCACGAGGGAACCATTTCTGTGATAAAAGGTATTTTTCAAAGGTCTTGATAACTTGTATAGACAACATGGTATGTGTGAGGTATGGATGAGAGGGGGTATTGCTAATAGGTATGGGCTTTGGTGTTATTGTACCCCCTATGGCCCAAAAGAGAACTATTCTTCTTCGTAGGTCTGGGCAAGTGCTTATTAATCCCCGGTCTGGGCTGTTACTGGTATGTGCTAGCCCCGGTCTTTTCTCTCCGGGCTACGTGAGCAAAGCTGGATATTTAGAAAATAAGTCCCACGTAAAAGAAACCAATTATTAAGAAGACCAAAATATCACTTATAACAGAGTCTGCGGATCAAACATAAAGGATGATCTCTACAGCCTCAATGGTCGAACCTAACAAAAAATACATATTCGCGGACAATAAATGGGGTACCAATCCTTCCAAACAAAGAATATAGTTGTATATGTACGAGTTGAAAAAAAAGAATTATGAGACTTCTAGTGCTCCAAAAAGTCCTGCAACAAGGCCAATGAAAAAGAAATGTATGTCAAATGTAATAGACATTTCAAAATGCTCCATAGCATATAGAAACCAATTAAGGATTCACCTGTCAATCTGGATGTAATTGTGCTACCATCCTTCCTTTAACATTCTCGTCCTCTCTATGACGTACTTTCCTTGTTTGTATTTCTTTTGTTCTTAACTTCTTTGTATGCCTTTTCCTGAGAGTAAACATTATCAAGAGAAAACCCTATGAGTTAAATGATCCAATATGCACCAAATATCCCTAACCTATTTTTGTGACAAGTCACTAACTCCAGGCAGGAAGCACAATTACCAAGACCAACACTTTGGTTGAAGGGTTTGCATTCAGGGCCAACACTTTTCAAAGCTTTTCAAATTTCTTGAGCAAATAACATTAAAATGAGTGATATAGTGGGTTATTTCTAAAATTAACCTTTATAGCTTTGCAAGTTTGCATATGGGATTCATGTATCTTTCCAAGATTTTTTCTTTATTGACAAAGTTTTTGGTTTTTGCTACATATTGTGACCCTTTGGTATAGGGCACCTGAAGTGCTCTTGGGGCTATTCACTACTCTACACCTGTTGACACTTGGTCTGTTGGTTGTATATTTCTATAAGTTTTAGAGAAATTTTATGCAATGTGCTATTTATGAGGACAAATTCTTAGTGACATGTGTACTAGGCCATCTGATTTGTGAAGGTTTTCAATTTTGCAGGGTAAAGTAACTTGTCTATCTTCTTAGATTTCACAGTACTCTCCTAACTGCCTATTGTAACTTGTCTATTTTCTTCGACATGGCAGGGATTTGTTGCTTCATAGCTCCTCTTGTTTATACTTGGCATATGATACCAAATGTAGTTAACATTACTTGTTCATTAGGGCAACACTGCAGAGTAAAAAACAGCCATATATCATACAAAAGGATAAAATGTATTTATTAATATATGAGACTAGAAACTAGAAGAAGTCATCATAGCAATGTGAGAGTACCGAAGCTAACTCTCAAGTGATTAAATTAAAGTTAGTATATATAGATTAAGTTTATCTTTCTCAATATATAAATTAAGTTTTTGTCTTTCTCAATGTATTTGGGATATTTTGTTACTAAATTGAAGTAACTCAATATAAATAAGTTCTTGTCTTTTTCAATGTATTTGAGGTATTTTGTTAATATACCATTGGAGTTGAAATTTGTATAGTATATTCAGATTGACTTAACCTCAACCTCAGTGGAAAGTGGAAAGTACTAATAGAATATTATGAAAATAGAACTCCAAGCAGTGATTTATTTTGGGATGGAAAAAGAAAATTGTATCTATAAAATTTTAATAATTACAAAATGAAAATCTCAAAACAATCTTCCAATAAGAGCATATTACATAAAATATTATTCAAGGAACAAGTGCACTGTTAAGGAATTTGCAAAAAAATCACTGGTTTAAATTCCTCTTAGGTGTTAGACTACATTAAAAAAACATAAAACACTACTAAAACACGAAATTGACAATTTTATTTTATATCATATATAATAATATCAACTCATGTTTTTGCAAGTTTGAATTCTTATATTTTGGCTAACATGTTTATAGGAATGGATACAATTAATAAACTTATTGGCTTACATAGAAAACACAAAAATGTGGATACTATGGGAATAAGATCAGAAAGTGTTAAAATCAAGAGCTACATTCAGGAGATTGAATTCATGTGCTTTTCTAATTTTTGACAATGTGTTGCAAGAATGGTGTATTGATTATCTAGTAGATTGGGCCATGAAAGAGATCTGAAAAGTTTAGATTATGATGATATTCTAATAGATAAATATGAGTATTTAATATCTTGTATTAAAAATAAAATTTAAGCATTGGAATGATGTCATTTAAATAGTATTATTTTCTTTCATTTTATAGCTTCCATTTATTAATGTCATTATAATTCACTAAGTTAAATAGGTTTTTTCCATGGGTAACCACAACTATGGTATAGGGCGAATCTAATTAAAATTCTGATATATACTTTCAAATTTTCATTTTCTAGAGATCCATTTTCCAATTTAGGGTATATGTAAGTAATAATATTTACCAAGTTATAATCAAATTGTTGAATAAAGGTTTTTAAATTTTAATTTGAAGGAAAACATAAAAATAAGAAGAATACAACTCAATTAGAATCCAACTCTAAATCATAATGGTGTTGATAGCTATGAGAAAACCCTAGGGGATACTTATAAAGAACTATTCAAATTATTCAAAAGTGATATGAATCCAAACCTAAATGGTTGGACATCAGTTTGTATGGGAAGGAAAGAACCAATTCAAAATATCCAGACTTTAATTAAAAGGTCTCAATAATTTTTCATAGCAACAACACATGATAATCATTGAAATGAATATTCAAAAGTGCATAAGATTTAACTTCTCTCAATAAAATGCCACATTGTTACCATCAAAGCAAAATACTTCCGTGACTCCTAAAGTCTAATAATATTCGTAACAACACTAAAGATAAGACAAAGTCTAATATCACGTGAATATAGGAATTCAAAATGCATGCCATTCAAAGATCTATTATAAGACAAATTTGGGAAGAGTATAGGTATAATTTATAAATGTCATCTTCCCCTCATAGAAAAGGACTTTAGTTATCCCAATATCACAACCATTAAACTCAATAGAAAAGTTTAATTTTTAATAAAAGAAAAGCAATATAATTTTTAATTTAACAAAAACCAACAATTATAATCATCTATTGGTAAAATTTCTAAATGCATTCCACATTATAGATTCAATGCATTAGAGGAAAAAAATTAATGCTTATTAACAACACTTCAAATTTACTCATGACACTCATTCCACATGAGAATAATTGTCTTCTTGACTTAAAGTGCAATAGCGTATGATATAACTTGACTAGATAGGTGACACGATAGCAATTAAAGATAGATTCATGGTATAATCATGGGCTATGGATGCCTAGAAGATAAGAGTTAATAACAACATTCGGAAGAATTCAAGACCTTGATATAGTAGTCAACTAGTCGATATAAAGATTTTGCTGCAAGCCGATAACTAGGATCATTTATGGATCCTCCTTCATGATGTCATGAAATGAATTCTTCATCTTGAATGACCATGATGATATCACTCTTATAGTCTACCCTCTATGTTTTTGGAGCATGCCTCTTAAGAAGCTTGTTGGTTAATTTGTAGCACGATGGACCTCATCCTGAAAATGAGCAAGGCTAGATCACTGCTATATCATCTCATCCGTTAGTCATATAATAGATACTACAGGGATACGACTAACACTTCTTTGACAATCTCCCTGACAACGATGCCAAAATGTTGGGTTGCTTAGTTTGTTCCTAAAAGACCAACTGGCCTTTATACATTAAATCATCAACCTGGAGCTTCGTCTGTTTATTTCAAGGCTCTCCACACAGTTTGTGCAAGAGATAGTGCTAATATTATCTAATTTATCTAATCTTAATCAAAGGTAAATGCATGTGAATATAGGGAACAACTAGGATCTACCGAAAAGAATGATTCACTCACAACTTCTGGGTTTCAAGCATAAATAATTGAAATTGCTAAAAGAATCAAAGCATTTTGTTGTCTTCATGTTGTTCATATTTTGACCTTGAACGCTTTATCCCTCCATCAAGAACAGCTACTATTTCAATTTGGCTTAGTTTTAGTCCCAGGTCAGTCACTCCAATAACCTTTGTAGATGCTCGTTGCCTAAGAAAAAGTGTATCGACCCTTTTGCAGTGTCTGAGAGAACAATTTCATGGACATCCTCCTCATTAGAAACAAGGATGGTTCCATAGGTCAGAAAGTGTTTAAGAAAAAGGTGCACACTGATAACTATCTCCACGCAAATTCCCACCACCACCCAGCTCAAAAATTGGGTGTTCTTCAAACCCTCTTCATTAGGGCATGTAGAATTTCAGATGAAAGCCACACTGAAGAAGAAACAACTACTTAAAAGGAACATTCTCCAAACTAGGATACAATAATAAAGATATCTTCAAAGACTTTCAAAAAGCCAAATCTGGAAACAAAAAATACAAAACTAATAATTCCCTAGCCATTAACACCTACCTTCCATATATTCATGGTGTAAGTGACAAACTAGCCAAAATTCTCTTAAAAAAAGAATATCAAAACCTCATTCAAACCCTTGACAACTATTAGACAAAGAATGAAATCAGTCAAAGACAACCCAGAACAACTCCAGCAAAAAGGTGTTTATATCATCAACTGTTCCTGTGGAGAACAATATATTGGGGAAACAGGAAGGTCAGTGAGTATCAGGCTTAAAGAACATAGTGCAGATATTCGAAGGGGAAGAACCCATTCCTCAGCCTTGGCGAAACATGCAGGTAAGACAAACCACAATATATGCCTTGAAAACACAAAAGTCATTGCAAATGAAAAACACTATTTCAAGCGTAAAGTCCGAGAAGCTCTTGAGATCATAAAACACCCACATAACTTCAACAGGGATGGGGGCTTGGAAATTAGTAGGAATTGGACCTCACTCTTCACCCAGATGGATTAAAATGACCTTGCCTTTCTTCTTACCTTCTCTGCTTTAGAACTAATTGACTCCTCTCCTAACAATATAAAACTTTTATTACATTAACAATCATATAAGCCTAAGAAACTCAACATTAATAATACATTAACCTCCTAAGTAACTAAAAACTTGGAAGAATTAAATAAATA
>APFE030011320.1:0-11449 GCA_000404065.3 Pinus taeda
CCTCTTTCACTCAGAGGGATTCACCAAAACATTACAAAAGAAATTACTCTGTCTCCTTTGAAATTTTACACCACTGTGTGTAAAAATTTCATTTACATTCACTGCTGTGTGAAAACAAAACTTACACGGATTTACAGATTTACCTTTTCACCTGTGTGAAACAATTCATGGATTTCAACAAAACTATCCACTGGTTTTCTTCATTTACTTCTCCTCCTTCTCCTGCACTGCTGTGCAATTTTTACATCACATTACAGACAAAAACTTTACCCTGCTGCATTTTCACCATGGTCTTCATTTGCTCCTCTGTTCTATTTTTTTTTCTTACACACTGTTGTGTGTTTTCATTTCATATTTAGAAAATAGATCCACACAAAAATTACATGACATTACAAAAAAAAAATTCCCGCACTTCTGTGCTTTCTTACCCTCTCTTTTTCACGCTGCAAGGATCGCTCTATTTGTTTCATATGCGATTACATATCTTGGTTTCCTGGTGCTGCGGACCCCGTTTCTTTTTCTTCATGTGCATTAACATAACATGCGCATATATTTTTAATACAATCATCGTGTTTTTCACATAACAAAAAGGGTCAACATTTTTTTTTTAAAACATATATTAAAAAAAGACTTACCCATACTCCTATTAACTTTGCCGTATGAAACATTAAAGATTTTACCAAAAAAATGTCAGCCCTTTAACATAAGGTATGGGCAATAACATTACACCACGCAACATTTATTTCACCTAACCCCGTATGCACCTTCCTTTCGATCGGACGGCGGAAAGTATTCCCTTTTGATCCGACGCATATCGGGCGGGATGAGAAGACCGAAAGTTACCTTCCGATGGATGTCAGTGGATGACGTCACGGCGATCCACATGTCAGCACCAAATTGCATCGTAGCCCTTCGTCCGGAAACCACTTTATGCTGAAGGGTGGTGCGATGGCTTACCGCCGGTTTTCTTGTTTGCTTCGGTGGTTTTGGCGCTGCGATGACTGCTGACCCGCGCGCCTTAACTGCTAGCCTCCCGCCCACACAGGGGAAATTACCAATTCCAACAGGAGCTTTAACAAATTTCTGTAGAAACAGAGAATTTATGGAGCTTGAATGAGTTTTACATGGACAAAGTATAATATTATATGGACGTGTTCCTGTAATGATTATTGAATTTATGTTGATTACAAATTCTGGGAATATCGTAGAATTTTATCGTCATTAAAGAGATATAACATTATATGAATGTGTTCTTGTAATTTTTATTGATCGCAGATTCCGGAAATATGTTAGAATTTTACCACCATTAACGAAATAGATTGTTCTATTCTAAAATTATTCTTGATTGTCAAATTCTAGAATTACTCTTGCCTGTCAGATTCTATAATATTCTTTAAATATGCTGTCAATATAAAAATGTCCAGTACTAACAACCTCCAGAATTGCAATGAAAAGATTCGAACCTACTTGTAATAATTATTAAATTTATCATTTATGTTGATAGTAGATTTTAGAAATATCCTAAAATCTCAAAATCTTAATCAGGTCTTCACCGCCCTCTTGACTATCCCCCTCCAGATTTGCCATGAAAACATTCAAACCTACTTGTGGTAATTATTAAATTTATCGTTTATGTCGATAGTAGATTTTAGAAATATCCTAAAATCTCAAAATCTTAATCAGGTCTTCAGCTCCCTCTCGACTATTGGATTTTAAAATTATTATTAACTGTCGGATTCTAAAAGAATATAAATTATTCTGGAGAGTTAGATTCTATAATATTCTTTAAATCTGCCATCGACATAAACCAGTCAATGAAAGAAAAAGTGTTGTGAAGGTGGACACTCGACAAAGATTTGATAAAAAATAGGTTTAGCATGACGTCCTGCCAGTACAGCCCGACATGGCTGGCTGACCTGTTTGATGAGCGAAAATTTGTGTGGAGAGTGAAACTGCCAAGGCTTCCTGAACATCAATGTGCCTCTGTGTTCGGTTCAGGGTTTACGTTGATGTTACCGTTCGAAGCCAATAATATGTGGTGGCCTACACAGGTATTTTAGGTATTAGATTGTTAGTTTGATTACTTATTTATAATTTCTTTTTATAATAATGAGGTGGTGTATTTGAAAATTATTTTCTTTAGCATCGATGATTATTATATATATGAAACATTTTTGTTTAGTTTACACAGTTGCACATATTTGTTTCCACATTCAAATATGTAATTTTGAAAATTAATTTTCTTAACCTAAATGATTATTATATATGAGCCTTGTTTGTTTAGTTTACACAGTTGCACATATTTTTCCACATTCAAATATGTAATTCTAAAAAAGAATAGCTAATTCATGTATTTATTGAATTTTCTTTATAAATATATATGTAATTCTAAAAAAGAATAGCTAATTCATGTATTTATTGAATTTTCTTTATAAATATATGAGATATTATTGTTAAGTTTACATAGTTGTATATACCTTTTTTTCCATGTAATTCTGGAAAAAATAAGCTTATTCATGCAAGGGGACTATCTAGAAGTTCAAACCTTCCCTCAAGATTATCTCCAACCAAATTCTCAAATATCCTTTGAAGATAATGGTGTAGATCATGTTCAACATTTATTTTTATTTTTCTTCGATGTTGACTCCGTATGTCTCTCCATCTGGTCCTTTGTGTCCATTACCGAGTTTCTTCATCTGTATTCTGCTAAGCTATTTTGATATCTACCTTCATCACTGTCTTCTTCCTCTTCATCTTCTTCATCCTAATATTATTCATTCACATTTTCATCCATGGAATCCCATTCACATGGACCTACACTAATTGTAAAGCTCCCATATTCACTATCTTTTTCATCTCTTCGTCCTGAATCATCTTCAACTATAACTACATTCTATGGATCGAGCTGTGTGGAAATTTCTTGACCATTCTCTGCTATGGAATTTTCTATGTCGACATGAAAAGTCTCTGTATTGTCACGTGGATTATGAACAAGCAACTACCGAAGAAATTGTGTATTTACAAATATAACCATATTTTGTGGATTTTCTATGAGGCAGTTTCATGAACACTCTCTGAAAAGGGATTTTCTACATCGCCTTGTTGAGCCTCTGTATTATCAAGTGGATAATGAACAACCAATTGCTGAAGAAACTGTGAATATACAAGTATACTTGTGTTGTGTGGATAATCCTGTGAAGCAATTTCATGACCAGTCTGTGCTATGGAATTCTCTGCATCACCATGATCAGTCTCTGTGTTTTCAAGTGTATTCTCTTTTTTTTCAAGTGGATTCTCAAGTAGCAACTGCTAAACTAACTGCGACTATTCATAGTCTCTTCCCTCAGTGCCACATTCTTCTATTCCTCCTATTTCCCTTGCCTGGCTAGCTGCCCTTTGAACTTGATATGCATCAGTGAAATACTATGCAGTTGCAACTACTTCAATGAAGTCACTTCCACACTCACCACACAATAGTTCCATGCCAATTTCTGAGTTATCTTGTTGATCCTCTACCACCAATTGGGAAATAACTTTGTTACACATATAGCACTAGTGACCTGTATCGTCATTCTATGGCAAAGCAACAGAGAGTCGGGCCTTAAAGTTGAAGAGTGTGATTCAAACTGATTCATTACAAAATCCAGTAAATATATATCATTAGATACCTCAGC
Source organism: Pinus taeda (assembly GCA_000404065.3). Taxonomy (NCBI): domain Eukaryota; kingdom Viridiplantae; phylum Streptophyta; class Pinopsida; order Pinales; family Pinaceae; genus Pinus; species Pinus taeda. Next base: position 3,675 of record APFE030011320.1, read on the forward strand.
GTAACTTAGCTCTTAGCTCTACCAATTTGTATGGATGAATTCACATAAAAATTAGAATCAGATCAAAAAATTAATTTACTTAAGTTTATATATTAATGTTCACTCCTCGACAAAAATAGGCAATGGGACTTAAATGAAGGTGCATTAATAAAATATCTAATGGGAGTGCCTAGTGCATTTCTCACAAATATAAAAGAATATGCGATGATTAGAAAATTAAAAAAAAATAATAATTTAAGGTTTCAGAAGTCTGAATATATATATATATATTACCAAACCTTCAGGTTGATGAATAAAATGAAAAATTAGCCTTTGTAGCTAAAGATTATAACTGTAAATACAAGAAAATACATCAAGGGTTTCATATTTGGCGAAACAAAAAGTGGATGTAATTGAGGAAGGTTTCCTACATGTACACCATTTCCTCGATAAAACTTTAGGTGTGGTGTTCATTCCCTCTAGTTTTAGATCATCATTCAGGATTTTGATAATCAATTGCATGAGGAGACAAAAGAGTTCACAACCTGTTCACAAGAAGTTATTGTTTGTATTGCCATGCATAACCTAGACAGTAATACAATACCCTAACTTAAAAGCTACAAACACCATACTCAATAGAGGTAGTAGAAATCGGTGCTCTTTTTCACCATCATCTTCATCATCTCCTACACCACCTATGCCATTGCCATTGCTATCGTCATCACCATCACTACCCTTACCACCTTCTACTGGCCCACTTGTGCTCTCTCTAATCCCTTCCGCAAGACCATTCAACATACTCTTGGCCCATGGACTATACAGAGCTTGGTTTCAAACTTTAACTTCCTGCTTCTCTTTCTAAAGGACCTCATAGAAAGGGGAAATTGTCATCCCAAAAGCAAACAATACAAGATGAATGTGTTAATAACTTCCCAAGGCATAACCCTAGCTTTGCAATATCGACATTAGGGCTCAATCAGTGGTTAATCTCATCCCAAGTGGATTGGTATAGAAAAGATTGCAATGCCATACTAGAGAAACTAGGGTTTGCAAGGTATGGACATCTCTGCGCCACCAGTAATTGCTTCCACTGCTATATTGAGCCATTGTTGTCACTAGCTTATCCTCAAGTCGATTCAGATGTTCTATCTCATGGTGTGATATTCAAATTGCGGAGGATTTGACCGCACGAGACATGTATGTATTCTATTTTGTTGCCATATATATGTATGTCTTCTAATGCATGCGTATAAATTAGGTGACAACTCCTCGAATATAGAGTAATATTATTGCCTTCATTTTTTGATATTTGTGGTACTCAAAGCAAATCGGAGTAGAGGAGACTGCATAAAGCCATGCCCCTGGGATTGCAAATTGTCATGAATTAATATTTACTGTCCCACACAAATGATGTTACGACTCCCTTCAACTTGAATATGGAGAATGATCATTCTCACCTCCTTACACTTGTTCCAGAATAAGATAAAACAAAAATTCAAAAGAAGTTGTGTATAATAATGGTGCTACAGCCAATGGATCTTTATGTAATGCATGCTTGAATTCTGAGATCTCCAGATAAAATAGTTCCAAAAAAAATAGACAGATTTCTTTGATGCAAGATCATTCCACCAAGACACACTCCACTGCCTGGTCTCACTTCTCTGATACCATGTTGGAAAACCTTTTCTGATCTACAAATAATTACTTGTGATATTATTTACCATTAGTTTAGCTTATTCAATTTTCTTCAAGTAATTATAGATCAGAAATTTAACCAATACTATTATAGCTATAGTCCAAGAGATTTTACTTGAAACATAGGAACAAGTATATGGGAACAAAGGCAAATTTGACTATAGTTGCTGCAACTAGAGCTTGCACTGCTATGATAACACAGGTAAAACTCCTTTTCTTCTTGCTTTGACCTTGTGATTTGGATTTTCTAGCCAAATTTTGGTATGTTGACTTGTACATTTCTTGCTTAATATACATAAACATTATGTTATGTGGTGGTTTATTTGCTTTTGGAAAGCCACTCGACACATCTTCTGCTCGGATGTAAACTAGCGCATATGGGAAATCAAAGGGACTTTGGCAAACTCTTACTGAGGATTCTTGGAAAGAGGTATTCGATGGACTTGGTGTGTCTCTACTCTTGACATCAAATCTTGCTATATAGATACTATTAACACCACATTGTCTATTCAGTTTATGAGTTAAAACTTTCCATTCTACATTTGTATATCCTTTATCCGTTCTATTTTACATGTTTAGCTCTGATTGATATGTTCTCTATCTACTAATGGTTTGTTTTATTTCTTACTTGGTATGGGAAAATGCATAATTGAAACTAAACTACGAAAAATATATAAATCTAGAAAAAAAAGACCCTTTAACTACATTTCATCATGATCAACGCCTATGGCTTTGCTAAAATAGGCCTGCAACTTTAACAACAGAAAAGCTAGAGACTCATTGTAGGTTGAACATGGATTTAATAATTATATAACATCAAATCAACACCTCTGAGTAAATGCAGATGCATCCTAAAAAGATACTAACATTTTGTGATACATTAAGTCAATTTCCTTTCAGTCTTGGGGTTTGAAACAATTTATTTTCCCATTGAGATGAATTTTCTTAGAACATGTAGAAATTTTGTCTTATCTATAGCAAAGATTTATACTTTGTTTCACTTAAAATTGTGCCTTCCCCTGCTATTCACTCTCTTAAGGATTCACTTTATCATTGTGGTGATATTTTTTTGATCAGTTGGTTCATGTCCACTGATTTCTAAGTTGACTGATCCAAAATCCTCCTTTCTACTGTGACCTTCCGTATTTCACATGATGCTCCTTTTTGCTTGCTTAAGGGGCTGGTTTATAACCACATTAAGGTCATCATTGATATTATCTTTGTGGTTCTAGATTAGGGCTTCTAAAGCATGTTGCTCCAGCCCTTGAATTGTGTAAACAGTGCGACCTTTTTCTTCTTACAAGGGATCTATTATTTGTAGTAGTCCGAGCTTGTTCTTAAGTTTCCATGTCATCCTCAACAAGCACTTGAATACTATCATATAAGGTCAACGACTTTCTATTGTATTTCAACTTCCTAGGCAAGTGATTCAAGGCCTGCGTTCAAGCTGTGAGAATATCTTCTAGTTGCGGCCAAACTACAGGGAAAAGTCCCATACGAAACAAGTGACAACGCATATATAATATTGTCCTTAACCATAGCAAAGAACTGCTTCAAAAATCGGACTTGTTATGACAAACCCCTAACCAAAAAAATCCCAACAATAACCATAATTTATCCTCCTTAATCTTCGTTGCGATAGAGATATCTTTTTCTTTTGATTGATGTGTCCAAAATGAGAGAGAATGCTCCTCTACATATACAATTCAGTGGAGTTGAGGGGACATGACATTTTATCTTCATAAGTTGACATATAGTTGGGGTCAACTTAAATAATTTACATGAGGGAAACATAAATTCAAAATTCCACTTCTACTTATCCAAATTTGATGATCTTTAGATCAGTTTCGGTCCCCTCAAAAATAGGAATTTAACTTCCATATTTTCACAAAATACAATGTCCTCAATCAATACTTATATGTGTAGGTACGCATGCTTAGGATTATATGTGTTGCAATAGTTCCTTTATGTTTTCCTATAATCTTGATGTTGGCAAGCTTGAGTTGACCTTTTTCATCAATTGCTCATAGAATATGCAATAGAAATGATTGTCAAAATGTGGCAAAACTTACATTTCTCCTAATTTATTTTTTTTATTGTTCATGACAGGATAAGCGTGGTGTAGGAATAAGTTATCCTACAATCTATTTCAATTTGTGGATTTTTGTTTTCCTCCCACTTTTTTACAAGGATGTAGATTTCCTTTTCATGTTGATGGTTTTTGCATGTATCTTATCTAGCCCCGAATGTTGGTAATGGAGTAGATCTTGAGAAGTAGTTGTTTACACAGACTCTATTAGTGGTTAATGTTACAATACCACTTCCACCTAGTATCAGAAAAAGTTTAATGGTCTGTGACATAAAGAAGAGTTATTTAATGAAAGGGTTGAAAGGGAAATCTCATGTCTTAGTTGTAAGTAATTTATTTGCATTTCTTAGCTATAAGTCATCTCTTTGATTTTGAGCTTTATAACATCAATTATTTCTCTAATCCAATATGCATGGCCTGTATTTCTCACCCAGTGTTATTTACTTGACATGGTTGATATAACATTCAATTCTATACCACTTTTATTTTAAGTGAGAGATTTTATTGATTAAATGGATGTCAATATTTTGACTGGTATAATTTGAGCTTGATTTAAAAAAGTTTTTGTAAATTCCACGTGGATGTTATTTTTAGGGTGAGCTCTTTGCACCAGTAAGGTCAGATGATTCCTAGAGCAGAGGTATACAATAAGTGCATCTTTGGCCTTTGTTGTGTATCTGTTATTCTTTATCTCATTGATGAATGGTTATTGATTGATGTAAAATAGAGGATGGCAAGCTCCTACCAATTATCTTGACAAAACAAAATCAAATGGAGTGGTAGAATTGTGTTTTAAAGGGTGAGACATAAATCAACACTTGAAAGGTAGAAATTGAGAATAACAAGCTATATGATATGGATCTAGAGACACAATAGACCGTGGAAAACAAATTGGTGGTATTGATGAGTCTTCCCTGCAAATAAACTCTAACTGTTAAACCACTGCCCAAATTTCAGTTATCTGCAATGACAATAGTGACTCTAGCTTTATTTGTATGAAAGCGACTTTGGCCATTGTCCTCTTCGTTTCCTATGAATGATTTTGATTTTTAGACTCCAACTAGTTTGTTCTTAAACTAATTAAGGATTTGATGACAAATATATATTTTCAAAGCTCTTTTCTAAATCTATTTTCTTGAGAAAATTTGTCTTTTCGTGTTAGGTACTATAGATTTCTACTGTGTGACATATGCTATGATATAATTACCTAGATAAATAGACAAAGTGCTATACAACATAGTATTTTGTAAATCTAAAGAAAAAAAAATTCCAAATACAAAGTTTATTAATTAAGAACATGTTTTAGACTTCTTAGCTAAGTTATGATTATATTTCGATACAGAATTTTCTATACGTTGATATTGTGTTGTCTCTTTTGTTTCTATGAGGTAACATTGGTTAATAAGGAATGTGTTTTTGAGCAGTAGACAAACATCTTATTCTACTATCGACATGGATCTCCATGGTTTTTAGACATGGCAACAAAAATGTCGATGTCAGTGGGATCTCCAAAGTCTATGTTAGATAAATTTAATACTAGTGATGATTTTGATTCCTTATTAGATAAAGAATGTCACAAGTCAAATTCAAATAAACAAAAGCAGCTCAAGAATGAAGGTGAAATTCCAAATTGCATGTTGGTTTATGTAAATGGGATATATGTGTGTGTATATAAATATATATATAAATAAATTATATATTATATAATATAAATAACAACACATATAAAATCTCTTATCATATGTCTCACGGTTTACCGCAGATTTGTGTTACATTTGCACAGAATTTTAGATATCATTCAGATATCTAATCACCAAACAACAACAACATTGAGATTTTTCTTTCACTCAACCTATAACGTATTGCATCTGTCTTCATCAATTTTCCTCTTCCATATGCTATCCACTTATGACATTTCCTTTGAAAGGTTTGGTGCATTTGCTAGTTATGGGTCATTTATAGATTATAAATGTCTTCAGAGTTTCACTTCTAATTGAGTATTCAACTAAACATATTGATTTTCTTATACATAATTATTTTTCCCTCCACCCACATTTTATAACTTCCATAACAATTAGGTAGGGACTTGAATCTTCGATGTTGTTTTACTTGTTTAGTAAAATATTTTTGAGACTTTAATTTATTGAAAGTTGTAGAATTTACAGTTTATGAAGTTTCAATGTCTAAATTTTAAAAGTTTAATTCTTTAAAGGGTGCTAGCTCAATGGAAGAGCACCTGTTTTACAAGAAGGAGGTTGGTGGTTCAATTCCGTCATGCTGTGACATCCATATGGAATGGTGAAGATCAATTTTTGGTGACAGAGGCTCTTTTGACCATCACTAATGAGTTTTGGTGACATCTTTTGACCCTCACCAAAATATGAAATGGTGACGGTCAACGAATGCCACCATATATACGCATCAATAGTGATGACCCTCAAAGGTTTGTAACCATAGATTTTTGTTGTTGGTATCAATTGGGGATGTTCAATGTCCGTCATTATAGTCATTATTTGTGACGGACCTTGAATGTCACCACAACACCTATACTTCTGGCAATGCGGCTTTGGTGACGGTCAATGAACGTCACCATATATATGAACCATAGTGACAGCCATGAAGGATCCATCACACTAAATTGTTGTTGTTCATATGAAATGGTGATGGTCACTATTGGGTTGTGCAACAAGTATAAATTTACCCTTGATTACATTATATTTTTCCTCCTTTTTTGGTATTTGTGCCATGATGTAATAAGGTTTTGATAGAATTTCGATAGAAAGTGAACAAAACCACTTTTGATATGATTTGGTTGTTAAAACTAACTTTTGTTGCTTTTTATGCGGAGATTTGCAAATGGGACAATTGTTGTTCAATATATTGAACAACAAAGGCTAAACAAGGAGAAGAGAGCACGCCTTGTGCGTTCAATTGAGAAGTGAATTGGAAGGATCAACGCAGGATGAAATATTGTTCTGATAATAGCATTTGGTCGTGAATTCCTCAGGATCTCCTAATCCTGAGGAATCATAGTGATCTCTTTTCCTCTTTGACTATAAGAGGGGAAAAATAAATAGAATAGAGCATCTTTTGCCTTTTTACTTCGGCTGTAATTTTAAGAGACAGAGTGTTATTCTAAAGAACACATTGTGACTGTAATGACATTTGGAGTTAATGAGTAATATATAATTTGTGTTTCTGTTTGCTCGTGATATTCTGAGTTACTAGACAGTGATCACTAGCGACTTGGGCCCAATCACTCGTGGATTTCACTACTTTTCCATATGTTATACTTTAGCTTTTTACTGCAAGTCTAATTACTTTTTTTATATAGTTTTACCATTGATCTACTTGATATATAAATCATTGGTGTTGAGTTTGTGCATTCTACATATTATTTCTTATTACTATTGATTGGTTTAATTTATTTATGTCGTAGATTGATTCAATTATTAGGTAAGAGTTATTCCTTGTTAATTAATAGCCAGAGTATTATTGGTTAGATCAGGTGTATTACTATTATGCAGAAGTTTCTATTCAGCTGAAAGAGATCTGTTACAGCTACAATGCACTCGGTTGATGTGCTTATTGCGTGTAATTGAAATTAGAGCTTTTTGATTAAGATTGAGTTTTGATGCTTGAATAGTTTAATTTCTTTGAAGTTACAAGTTTATAACTTATGGTTTGATCCATTTACTCTTGTATTGAAATCAATAAGTTATCTTAAAGCATTACTTTCTGTAGATACAACGATTTCCATCACCTACACATACTATGTATACTCTTGAAACAAAAGACTTACCAATTTCGATAATTAATGCGAGGCTTTTGGGAGTTCTAAAAGGAAATCTTATATGCACCAACATTTTGGTGCCATTATTGGGGAGAGTGTCTCTATTTTACAAAAGATGATGTATGTTTGATGTTTGTTTGTTGTGAAAGGATTGGGTATTAAAAACAGAAGGTAAGAACTGGCGTAGTAGCAAGTAAAGTGCTTGCTCCTTTGCTCGCT
>APFE030011321.1:0-10347 GCA_000404065.3 Pinus taeda
AGAGGGTCAACAAGATTTTAAAGGATGTGTTGCGTATTTATTTCATGCATCAAAAGAGGAGGTGGGAGGAGTATATTCCACTAGTGTAGTTTTCTTACAACAATGGCTATTAGGAGTCACTAAGGGTAATTCTATTTTAGGCACTCTATGGGAAGATTTGTCATACTCCCATAAGCTGGAGTGATCTAGTGAATCGAGTACTTATTGGACCGGGCATGTTGGTAGAAATGGAATAGGAAATTTAGGTTATAAACAAGAATCTAAAGGCATCACACTATAGACATAAGAGTTATGCAGACCAACACAGGGCATTTAAGAAGTTTCAGGTTGGGGAGAATGTGTACTTATGCATCAAGCCGAAGAAGAGCTCCGTGAGGGTTCGATCATGTTCCAAGTTGTCACCTCGATATTGTAGGCCTTTGAAGATCCTTGAGAGGATTGGACGAGTGGCCAATAGACTTACACTGCCTTCGATAATGAAATTACATGATGTTTTCCATGTTTCATTGCTTAAAATATATGTAAAATATGTTGATCATGTTATTGATTGGTTTGTATCATAGGTGGAGCTAGAAGGTGAATTCCAACTAGAATCTCAATGCATTTTGTAGCAAAAACAACTCATGCTCCATAATCGAGCAATAGAGCAGATTAAAGTGCAGTGGAAGCACTTTAGGCTCAATGAAGCTACATGAGAGGTGGATGATCAGATGCGAGCTATGTATACTTCATTATTTGTCAGTGGAGGAAAATGAATTTTTGATATATGTAGATATTTATGTATGGTTATTATTGTAAATACCACAATGACTTGTGTCATAAAGCTCCAATAAGAGGTATGGTTGTCATGATGTTATGTTTTTGATGATGGTTTGATTTTCAGTAGGTGGATATTGTAATTGTTGCATCAAGCTAAGTTATAAAGCCTTGTGGGCACTATGCTTTGGTTTCAGCAATTTTTCTCATTATAGGTGTCATAAAACATTGAGGATGGTGTTCCCCTAAAAGGGAGGGGTATGTAATAGGCTCAGGTTAAAACTTTATGTAATAAAGTTAATAAAGGAAAAATAAGACCAAGCTCATGGGACATGTATTCCAAGCTGAATGTTGGGAAAAGTGTCCTAGTGGGAATCACTTGTTGTTTATTATGGCTAAGGTGAAATTAGCAAAGGCAATGGCAAAGGCTTTGAAGAGGAAAAAAAAACTTTATTTGCATTTTATTTATGAAAATAAATAAAATTAGGAGAAAATGTAGGTAAAAGGTCACAAGTTGTATGTAAGGAGGAAATTAAAGGAAAATAGAGGAAAATGAGGAAATTAGAGGCATAAATAATAAAAATACATCATCACATCAATTTGGGGCCTTTTGTCAGTTTTTTTTAGAATTAGTCTCAGAGAGGAGAAGAGCACCAAGAGGAGAAGGAAAGAAAGAAAGAAAAGGAAAGACATGGGAAGAAAAGAAAGGAAAAGAAAAAAAGGAAAATAAGGATCAAGCAAGGAAGAGTTGGATCAAGCACCTTCATGGGGAATACTTGTAGGTAACAGGTTGCATGTATGATTTTCTACCTAGTTTTGGCATACATGGTGCATGCATTTATGTATTTATTTCATTTGTTGTCATTGACACGCGTATTTCCTAGTTTGATAGTGGTTTCAACCTTGCCTTGCCATTTCTAGATTGTCAATTAGGAGAGACAATGGAGGTGAGTATGTTTTGAATGACTTCAAGTATTTGTGTGTGAAAGAAGGCATTCGAAGAGGGCTAACAACACCCCACAACCCATAGCAGAATGGGGTAGTTGAGAGAAATAACCATAGCATTGTTAGAGTTGCGAGATCTATGCTACATCACCAAGACCCACCACTCCATTTGTGGGTAGCAACATGTAACACAATAGTCTACTGGCAGAACTAGAGTCGTCATTAGATTCTTGGTATGATTACACCGGACGAAGATTTCTTGGGGAGAAAACTAGATGTGTCTCACTTCAGAATTTTTGGAGCCTTTGTTTACTGCCATGTCTCCAAATATTTGAGGAAGAAGCGTGAGCTGACAAAATATTTGGGAGTTTCTGTGGGTTACACTGAAACTCCACACAATTACCATGTGTACTTACCTCCTCTCAAAATGGCAGTTGTGTGAAGGGATGTAAATTTTGATGAGGAGAAAGTGATGCAGTGCTCTCTTGAGAGGGAGATTTAGATCCCACCAAAACATGATATTTTAGCTCCAAAGGAGGAGCCTCGGGAAGTTATGGAGCAACCAAAAATAGAGGAGCATAGAGTGGAGACATCCACTCAAGAAGAACAATCTAGAGAAGGGAGAAAAAAATGAGGGAAGTTGATAAATTGGTGCGGGATACGAGGGAGAATGTGGGAGCTCCTTCAAAATCGCATGGGCAAAGGAGGTCATCTGAGAGGTACACTGTCGACATGGCTCTAATGACTAAGCTTGTAGATACTGATCCATCCTCTTTTGAGGAGCAATAGAGTAACCTATTTGGGTTGATGCAATGGTGAAAGAATAGTAATCCATCATGATGAACAGTATTTGAGAAGTGGTCCCAAGACCAATAGATAAATGAGTTATGGGTTCAATATGGGTCTTCAAAGTTAAGAATGTAGAAGATGGAAAAATAGAGTAGTATAAGACCATATTTGTGGAGAAAGGATTCTCTCAACATGAGGGAATTTATTATGAGGAAACCTTTACTCCCGTAGCAAGGTATTCATCCATCAGATCAATTCTTGCATTGTTTGTGTAGATGGGGTGGAAGGTCCACTAGATGTATGTAATAACAACATTTCTCAATGGTGTTAATGAGGAGGAGGTGTATATAAAGAAACTAGAAGGTTTTGAGACATTTTATCGGGAGTCTCATGTGTGCAGACTCAAGCAAGTGTCTTATGGTCTAAAACAAGAACCGAGTGCTTGGAACATTAGGATCGACTGTCATCTCACCGATTTGGGCTTCACAAAAGGTGAAGCAGATACAAACCTCTATCATATTTTGGTAGAAGGTAAATTGATTATCATTGTTTTATATGTTGATGATTTAATATTAATTGGTGATGAGTAGTTGATCCTCTCTTGTGAAGTGGACCTTGCAAGGGAATTTGGTATGAAAGTCATGGGTCTCATGCACTACTTATTCGAGCTAGAAGTATGGCAAGGTGATGGGGAATTGTTTGTGTCTCAAGGAAAGTATGCAAATGATATACTGCAGAGATTCTTCATGGAGATTTGTAAGCCCATGGAGACACCTCTAGCAACCAACTAGAGGAAGGAAACTGCCACTTCAACCGAAGAGGTGGATGCTACCATTTACCGGAAATTAGTGGGTTGACTAATGTATCTTGTGAAAACACGACAAAATATGTGCTATGTATTCAACCATGTAAGCCAAGCTATGGTTAGGCTGACCAAATTGTTTTGGAAGGAAACTAAGCATGTTTTACTCTACCTCAGAGGCAGTATGTACTATGGATTATGGTATAGACTAGTAGAGGGAGTAAAGCTTTATGACTTCAAAGATGTAGATTGGGTAGGGATTCCATCCAACTAAAAGAGTACATCAGGTGGAATTTTCAATGTGGGGTCCACAGTGGTTTCCTAGTACAACAAGAAGAAAATATCTATGGCGCGTAGCTTGGAAAAGCAAAGTACATGGCTGCAAGTCAAGCAATATGTGAGGCGATCTGGATGAGAAAGATACTTATTGTACTATTTATGCAGATGATGGATCCAACAATGATCTATTGTGATAATCATAGTTGCATTAAGCTCTTTAAGAATTCAATATTTCATGACCGATCAAGCATATAGATATATGGTATCATCATTTACAGGATTATGTGAAGAGGTAGAAAATGTTGCCACAATACATTCCAATAGAAGAATAAGATCTTGACATTTTGACAAAGGCGTTCTCAAGAGGGAGGTTCAAGTTCCATAGGTGCAGGAGAAGGGTGATTGATAATACCTTTCTTTCTGAGAGGGAGTGTTGATAAATGTATCAAGAAAGTATCAATTTGATTTTTCCTTGGTCAAATTGAGAAAATTAAAATTTCCACATTAGCAGACAAATTGGATGTAGTTAACTTGTGTGACATGGATTGTGTCACTCACTAAATTCGAGTTAGAGGGCTTGGAGTTCAGTTAAGAATGTGTAATTTCTAACTTTTAGCAATCAAGGTTAGTTATTTCAAGTTGTTTTTAGTTAAACTAGTTCTAACTATTGATAGAACTAGTGGAAGGTTAGTTATGCAGTGGGACAATAGTCTAACTCGGTGATCATCTAGTTAATTGGTCAATCATGAGGAATTCACTTAATGAAACTATGACATAGAACGTGCATTCGTGGCATACTAAAAAATACCCTTAATTTGACTAGGTATTAGAAAATACCTTTAAAAATCACTTTATTTAACCCCTACCAATATGAACCAAATACATCTTACCATATTAAAAAAACCCCTATTTTCACTAGATATTGTAAATATCCATTTTTTCATGAACATTTTTTAAACCCCTTTATATTTTTTCATTAACTTTGAGCTCCATTTTCTATACACAACATATGAAAACCCTTTCCCTCTCTTATATGCTCAATATATTATGTCATTTTTTCCTCAATATATATCCCCCAATATGAATGCACATGGTATGGCATTGCTCCTATTGTGAAGCCCCCGTGTGGTTAGTCAACCCAAAATAGCTAGTGCATGTGGATAATTTGAGTTCCCCAACTATTGTGGAGATTCTAATGCAATGTAACATAAGTTGTAGACTATTCTAGAGTGTACAAGTGTTTCGTGCAACTAGATGATAAACCTTGGGAATAACGCAGTCAATTGGAGGAAAATTCCTATATAATAGGGGCCTAATTCCTCAAGAATTGTGCAAGAAAATAGGGGCTCAATCTGAGGCAAAAATTGACTAAGTTTGGATCAGAGCTTCTCATTGAGCAGAGGGATAGGTTATTAACTTGCAGGTTGAACTCCAATTGACCTAGAAATTGTAATACATCTCTATTCATCTTATTAATGCAAGCAGGTATAAGGGGCTTTTAGCAGTTGCTTTCCCCTAAAAAAATTTTTATGTGCATGTGTGTTATTTCTTATTTCATGCATGTAATTTTTGTTCTAAATTGTGAAATGATTTATGCAGAGAAGTAGAATAGTATTGTATATCATGATTCTAGATCAAACGTCTTGAGCAATTGCAATTCTATCACCATATTTCTACAAGGTATGGAGGGGGAGCCATTAAGGAGGATAGGAATGAAATAAAAATATACAAGGGCTTTAATCTAAGAGATCCATTCTTGAGCAAAAGAAAAATTAGTGAGGATTTAGAAGAGATAAGACCAATTTTGCTTGTTAAAGGCTTTGGAAAGGTCTAGCTAAAGAAGCATACCATATTTTTTGGATTACGTTAGAAAACACGTGACCTCATTTAACACCATGTTTCCATCAAGGATTTTATGCCCTTTGAGATATTCAGTCTTTTCTAGAGAGATCAGATGGGGAAGGATTGGATTAAATTTGTTGGAAATTACCTTCATTGAATTTATAGATGACATTGCAAAGTGCTATGGTCTAAATCTACAAGGATCCTCCACTTTATCTTTTCTAGGGATTGTGTAATGAAATTAGCATCCAAGGGAAAGAGGATGGAGAGAGAGTTGTGATATTATTCAACTGCCTATCATAAGTCATGACCTACAATGGACCATCAAGCATACCAGAAGTCATTGACAAACCTAACTGGGCTTGGGGAATTATTTTTTGAGAATCGATTTAACCACTAATTGAAATTCCTCCTCAGTGATTCCACATAATAGGGCCTCATTTTGTTACTTAGATATGAGGGGAGAAATGTGTTGTATTATACAAGGTATTGCTTCCTCTCTTTGTGGTCTTGGATCCAATAAGAGATCTCCATAGAAGTGCCCCAATTCTTTTTGATCTCTCCATGGTCTTGAAGTTTGACCCCTTGAGACTTCCAAAAGATGGTGAGTCCACTAGATTTCCCCTGAGCATCTATCGTCATTAATTGATGACCACTAGGCCATTTAGAGAACATTTTCTCTTTCAACTCACTGGAAGTTTTAGTTTCTTGAAATATCAAAAGAGTTGGATTATTTATTCTCCATTTATATTTGAGGTTCCTTTGGTTACCCTTATAGTTGAGGCCCCCAATTTTCTAAGAGATAACCTTTTCATTAGGTGGAGGTGGATTGTTAGAGGGATAACCATCCTTATTAACTTGACCAACCTTTCACTAAGTTATTTTAAGATTTTCTAGTTTCCCTTCCCTTTTTCTTCTCGTGTTTATGGTGTTTGGGGGAATATTTGAATGGATGAGTTTGAAGTCCAAGAGAGGTAGTGCTAATGACATTTTGTATTCTTGTGGGCATAGTTCGAGGAAATCATTTCTCAAAATTTTGACTTGGTTTTCAGGGAAGGAGATGGGCTCCTTTCCCTTCCAAGAATTTGTAATACTTATTGGATATGGGGATTCAAGGTCCATATCTTCACCTTCTTCTTTGCTCTGATCATCCTCCAAATATACAATAAGGATTTCTTGAAGAACTTGCTTCAAGACATGTTTAGGGATATTCAAGTTGGTTGTTTTTATGCCCCAACACTTAGGGTTTGAGAGAATCATGCATTACTATATCATTGGGAACATGATAAGATGGTGTAGCTGCAGGGTCAAGATTAGATAAAGTTCCCAAGCTATTCTTTATTTTTGGGATCCTTCCAAGGAGTGGACTTAGAGGCATGGGGTGCATCTTTTGATGGTTGATGACAAGCTTGGTGAACACTTTAACATATTTTCTCTTCATCATATCAAGGGCTACTACAAGGGTATGAATGTGGACATTTCTGTAGAGATTTCCAATTCATGATAGCGGCGACATTTGAAAAGGACGTGATTTTAATGTATCATTTTCTTCCAAACATCACCATGGTAGTATATATCAATTGATTCAAGCAAGGGTTCAAAGATATTGATATAAATAGACCTAGCTTGTTTGGTGGTCTCTAAGGTATTCACAAAATTCCCCAAGGCATTGCTAATACCTATGAGTATTTCTTCATCCTAAAATTCTTAGGGAAGGGAATAGATATTAAAACATACTGGGGTGGCTATTAGATGCTCCTTGTCTTGGACAAGATGATCTATCCAAAACTTTAAATATAGCATAGTCGAGTTGAATAAGTAGGAACCATTTTCAAATATTTACATCATTTCTTTTGCGCTAGAAAAAATGATTGTGAAAATTCCCTTATCACCTAGTGCAACCTTGATTTGGCCTTGCCATTTTATGTTGGATCAACTAGAAAGGGGATATTTTAGAGGGCCAAAGCCCCATAAATTTATTGATTAAGACATGGTTTTTCATGTATTGGATATATTCCCCATTATGAATAGATTATCTCCAAATATAATATCACTATATAAGAGAGTAACATTCTCCCACCATTCATCCCATGTATACTGTCTATACTAATATAAAAAACAAACTAGAAAATAGGATTTTTCAAAATCCTTAAACATTTCTACTTGTATAACCATATATATATATACCCATAATTAACTCTAACATATAAAATTAAAAACATTTTAATATATATTTCTAAAAACAATATTCTGAAGTATAAATATATCGTTAATTATTTAATATTAGTTAATTACAGGACTTTACCAGTGAGTATGTTCCTTTTATAAGGTAAAAACAATGCATAGTAAAATTTAAAAGAGATTGATTTTGTAGGTGTCCTTTATGCAGTTTTGTCTTATATCTTTTAAATAATTAAAAAGATATTTATTACAAATGGATGGGAAATGATAATTTTATTGAAAGTTGAATTTGTATATTAATGTTTATTTAATTTGAGGTTAAATTATTTTTCAATTTAATATACAAAATTAGAATAAATATAAATATTAATTAATATGATTTAAAATTATTTGAAAATATTTATTAAGTTATAATAAAACTTAAAGTTATTTAGTGGTTATTTAAGCATTAAGCTAACCATATAATAAGCTAATTATTACGTTATTGTTATTTTATCTTGTTAAATATCATTTTATTTTTATGGCAAGAACTAAATGAAAAATCAATATACCAATGATTAGCATAGTTCATAATGTTTTTATTTTCGACAGAAAAATTCTACCATGGGAAAAAATAACCCTGCAGCCTTACTGTCCATAAACTGTGGAAGCAATGATTGTGGTATTCTGGATAACCCTGCGACATTACTATCCATAAACTGTGGAAGCAATGATTGTGGTACTCGGCATGTCTCTTTCGTTCTAATAACAGAAGATCTAATGTTACGCAGAATAATTGAAGGTGGCTGCTCGGTACCTCTAAATCCACAGCATCAGATATGTAATGGAGGGCAGAATAATTGAAGGCGGCTCCTACATCACAAGCTCTATCGTAGGCCATGGAATGAATGATTGTGGTCCTCTGTATATAACCCTAAATCCACCGACGCTACTCGCTTCTTCGCAAACACTCTAGGCCAATGAACAAACGATCAAGCTCTGGGACGATTCTAATAACCTAATGTGACAATCTTGTACTTGGTAAGTCGAATTAGCATCATCCACGAGTCAGGTATTTTTATGATTCGCTATAGGGATTGTCCGGAATTATGATCAGAGAGGTAAGCTTGATCATGACAGCGAAATTGTTTAGTGCACTGTCTAAATGCTTATTTTTTTTATCACTTGTTGCAAAGAAAAGCTTCAAATAAGGTGTAAAAGTAATAAAACTTTGTTGGTCTATCTTGATTTCAAACAACTTCTAATAGCAATTTCATAATTGTTGCATACAAACAACTTCTAATAGCAATTTCATAATTGTTGCATACTAGAAACAACGTGTAATAGCAATTTCATAACTATTGATTTCAAACAACTTGTAATAGCAATTTCATAATTGTTGCACACTAGAAACAACATGTAATAGCAATTTCATAATTATTGATTTCAAACCACTTGTAATAGCAATTTCATAATTGTTGCACAGTAAAAACAACATGTAATAGCAATTTCATAATTATTGCACATTAGCAATTTATTCATGGGATGTGAAATTTGATTATCTAATTATTTAAGTTTTTTAAGAGAATTGTGAGAAAAGTTAATTTCAAAAAGGCCTAGGCCACAATTTGGCCATGACACAATCCGGTGAAATAAATTTAAGAAATCTAATTTTTTGAGTTTAAATCGTTTTTTAAGAAATAAATTTAGCTTTATCAAAATTGATTGGGCGTCCAAAACTCTGAAACTTATAAACGGTAACCAAGATTTCCATAGAATTCTAGCAACCAAAATTTTCATCATTTTCTAATCGAAATTGTAACCTCATTAAACTACTACGCCCCATGATAAAGGTTTCTCAACGTGAATAATGTTCACCCTGAAGTTCAGAATTGAAAGATATTACACTATTAGTAAAGTATACAGTACTCGTAAAGTACTATGATGTAAATGCCTGATCGGTCCCTGTTATCAGAACGGAGCTACATGGCATTATACCAACCACATGCATATGAACTACAATTAGAATTTGTAGGGGGCCATTAATATGGAATGTCATTCTTTGTTGTAATGGGCCCCTGGGAATACTGCGACTGGCTAGATCAAACAATGCCAAGCAGATATGTCTATATCAGTTCCGTGTCCATGTTTCATCTAATCATACCCACCGAAAACTAAAACCAATAATGTTGAGAATGCAAAGTGAGAGAAATTGGCTATAAAAATACTTGTTTGCTGCTCTATCAAGTATCTCCGTTCTGTATTGTGATCATATTATTCGTTGCAGGAATGACGATAATGAAGGGGAAGAATATTTCAAGTTCTAATTGTGGATGGATTTTCATTGGAATAGTGTTGTTTGCTTTGTTTGGGTTTCTTAGAGGAAATTGTGTGCAAGCCCGTCCAGCCACATTTTCCGAGGCCTTCCGGGTAACATGGGGTGCTGACCACCTTCGGCAAACGGAGGGAGGCAAGGCCATTCAACTGAAATTGGACCAGTCGTCGGGTACAATCTAATCTGCTCCTTTGGTGGTTTAATATATTCCACTGTTCTACGTAGAAACCAGCCCTCTGCAGTAGATATTTTTATAAAGTATTGGAGTCCTATTAAAGATAATTTCTAAGTATTTTTTTCCTTTGTTTGATTTATGGACTTGGACCTTAGTGATCGCTATTTTTAAGGAATAGATCATTTTTGTCTGAATAGATCAACCATAAACTTAACTCTAGAGTGTTTAGAGAAAACACTAAGCCTACTACCAAGTGTGTCTAGA
>APFE030011341.1:0-24939 GCA_000404065.3 Pinus taeda
GAACCGTCGGATCACTACATATCGTGACTGTCGGATTGTAAGTTACAAATGTACATGTTAAAGAAACACACTTTACCTAACTCTATACTAGACCAAGTTATACTTAACTATTCCTACGTGTCGTCTTTGATGTCATTATGACGACGAGAGCTTGCTTAAGCTTTCTCACTACAATGGGCACTGTTGTGGGATGATGGGAATGTGTTCCCATCATCCTCTTTCCTCAACGATTTCGACGATCTTTCAAAAGAATCTGATACCTTCGAGCATTCTCCTTTGGTGTATCTCGAGCCTACAAATTGAGGTCTTTGTACAACCTCCAGTGGTTGAGCTATGCCTTGGTTATTAACACCAAGTTCTTTTTCCTCTCCGTGCCTCATTCTGGTAAGAAGCCTCATGTTTGTCTCTGAATCTCCACATCTCCAATAGAAATCATACTATATGAAGATGAAACCTAAAGGAAATCAACATCTTTTACCTCCTTTATCGTTTTGGAAAGAATTGATGATGGTTGCTCATCATCTGTTGTTGGTGGTTCGCTAGTTGTCTTGGTGCATTCCCCAACTTCTTCTCCCACATACCCAATTCCTATCTGACAGGGTAATTCCTCCACAATGATGGGGTTGACAATGCCTTGGCCATTAACACCCAAGCCTTTTCCTTCATACCCCATTTTCTTCAACAGTTTGGAGCCAGTTCTAGTGGTATGATTTTCAAAAATAGCGAAATCATCATCAGGAAACACACATGAATTCAGAGAACTACTTTTTACCTCACATGGGTCACACTGCAACTTTTCCAAGGCCTCATCCTTTTCTTACGGCTGTTGTAGAAAAATATGTTTCTCCTCTCACTCTTCTTGTAGACACATCTTCAATTCAACATTCTCTGTCTGAATATTATGTTTTTTGTGCTTCAGTTCTTCCAGGGCCTCTTCCATGGCTTGCAACTAAAGTTGCAATCACTCCTTTTCCTCTGTCTCTTTTTGTAGAGTTTCATACATCATTTCCACTTGTTTGGAAATTTTTAGCATGGTCTTGTACATTTCTTTTTCATCCTCTGTCACTGCATGTTCCATTGTTCACACTGCAATTCACATCCGCACAAAGACTGCTCCAATAAAACTTGATTCGAGTCTGGGTGTGATAAGGGACCCTTCTAGGACCTTTTACTTTCATCATGTGTTAAATTTCATTTTTAAAATAACATAAATGAATACATCTGCATGTTGTAAATAAGAGGAACATAACAATCATCAGCACATGAAAACATAAGACGTTGATAACGGAGTTCATCCAGGAGGGACTACGTGTTCGCACCCCAATGTCAATATGGTGTAGGTCATTGCATTAAGTGTTGTCAATAGTGATGATGTACATAGAGGTGATGTAACTATCATACAAGGAAAATGCCCTCACGTAGGCGTGGCTCCAAGAGATGTTCTGCTACAATAACTCTTAGTCAAAAGGACTCTTATCAGTATGACACAAACTCATGCATGATGATCATCCCACCAACTTGGCATAAAAGGAATCTCAATGTAAGCATGCATGGTGACAACATGAGTATCCCATAAACATACAACAAAGGGATCTCCAAACGCAACATGATGAATCATGACAACAAGTACATCACACTGATGATTCTGCATCACATCAAGAAGGAATCATGAAACAAGTATGAAAACAAGATCCCACGTCAAACATCAAACAGGGATCTGTGCAACACAATTCATAGCAAAAGAAGGACATGAACACACTGCATATACCTCACATCCAGAACCGTCTGAAGAACTGGATGTCAAACTGCTGAAGTTGTTCATGCCATCGATCTCATGACATCAATCGCATGGAAATGGCTACTCACACATAAATGCTGACACCTGCATTCCACTTAGAAAAGTGGCTGGAAAATAAAATGAGAAAATGGGAAATCTAAATGCACCATCAAATTTGTCGTGTCAAATAGTGCAAAATCAACTATCCAATTTTTGAATTCTAAGAAATTGAGAATCTAGGGTTTGAGGAATCTTTTGATTCCCCCTAGATTCCTCAAAGATTATACCCCATGGGTGGACTGGATATCTGCAACTCAAAAGGAGACTCTGGCCTTGCCATTGTGATCCTTGCAAAAAACCGTGAAAAATGACTATAAACTTGACTATATTCCAACATGGAGAAAAATTACCTCCTCGGGAAAATTTCAAGGATCATGGTTCCACTCCCTGTTTCTACAGCAGTCATGGTTCCACCTCCATATTGAAAAATGGTCGAAAAATGCAGAACTCCAATGGAGAAATGAACAATGCCATTGTGTTTGTGGCTTCGAGAAGTGTTTAAACCATATAAAATTTTTCAAAATCTGACAAAGTGAAAATTCGGCCTTCTTGCGAAATGTTGCCTCAAACTGCGTGCACTGCCTCCTCTGTCTTGAAATCCGTGCCCTCTCCTAGTTTCTCCCTCCTCGACGCACTGGGAAAATAACATTTAAATAAAATATTGCTGGTGTATTTCTCAATGAATCGGTTATGACACGTTGGTTGAGATCCGATTTAATAGGGAGGAGTTCGGGCGGTCAAACCCCGCCTCCTCCTTTTTTTACACATATTTTTTTTTTTTTAAATAGCTGTGTGTTGGGCTAGTTCCACCTTGGGTGGCTTGCCCCTCGTACCTACCTCCCGCTGGTTGGTGGCTTGTTGGGTGTGGTTGGGTCCATGCCCCAAGGGCCAACCGACCACCCACTACATATAACAAAAATTTGGTTGGGGCTCTGTGGAATGCGGGTGGTTGCAATGGTTCCGTGGGAAGGGCCGGGGGTCGTGGCCTGCCCCTCCATCACATATATATTCATGCATGTGGATGAGAGTATGGGGTGGTGGGATTGGTGGCCCCCACCCCCTTTTTTATATTTTTATTTTATATATAACAAGAATGTGCAGTTTTTAGAGATTCTGTTTTTAAGCTGAAGGAGACATTTTAACGAGGCAACAATTTTTCCCAGAATCTAGTTGGACTTGGCCATATTCCTTCTACTAGAAAAGCTGAAATTGTGGCCTCCTTAAGCCTTCTCAGTCAGCAAAAATTCAACCCAACTTTGACTGCTTCTATCTCCTTCATCCAGACTCAGATTGACAAACCATTTGCACCACCATGATCAGGACAAAGAAATCTATGCTTTGATCCTGGTTCGAGCATAATCCAAACACTTTCATTTTTTAAGCTTTCTTGAGTTCTCTTTGTCTTGTGTGTGTCTCTAGAGCCACCTGGATCAATCCTCCCCACTGAGGAGCTTTTGGTCCTCCAAAAGCATGAAAAATAATTTGCAACTTCTATGTAACTTGTTTGCATCACAAGCGTCCTGAAAGGTCTCACTTCCATCTCCTTCACCTTTGTTCTTCGGAGCCTTAAGCGATGAGCTGACACTTGCAACCTATCGTATATTGTTTTGCAAATTACATGCTTGAATTTCATGACCAACTAATGACCCAAGCATCCCATACTTGCCATGAGTTTATAACACATACTCGACGGTCAAGTTTACATCAAAATGGAAACAATACCCCAGCTATGAAAACAAGGTGAACATATCATTGTTGCTTCAACAAGCGATGGAAAACACATCATCACTGCAACACATGATTTACAACAATAAGGCCAAACACTATTTGCTTTGACAAGTGATGGAAACACAACATCACTTTCAATGTGTAAAATGCAACTCAAAATAAGGCTAGACATCATTGTTGTTGGACAATTAATGGAAAACATGTCATCACTTTTACATTTTAAAATACAACAAATGATTTACAAAGGTATGACCATGAAATGCTAACATATCTAGGAACCATTTTCACTTATCAAGGTGAATTGGTCATCACCCTATGATGGTTTTGCTTGTTGAACAACTGTTTCATTTGGTTCATGCATCGACAATTTGTCTTTAAGGCACTACTCTGGATGGAGACTCCAACATGTGGCTCTTTGATGGCCACTTCTGTCGCAATGACTGCAATAGGCCCTTGTTATAGACATATTTGGGCACTGCAACCCCAGTCACATATGTCCATAAACCAAGGGATTCTAAGCCCCTAAAAGTGTTGTTTCATACCCTAAAGGAACAAGGTCAACTAATTACATCCTTTCCCAGAAGTTCTCCCTAAAAACCTGCTTAGAACTGGTCAAAACTGGACCATACAGACTGCTCCATGCTGAGGGTGCGATGCGTCTCACCTATCACATGCAAAGGGTGCGATGCATACTGAAAATCCCTTCTCTGGGTTGCAATGAGTGAGAGCAGACAAATGGCAGAGCCAGTTTGCTAGGTGGAAACCCAGAGAATCTTCTAGAAACTACTCATATGACACTTGCCTCTCTGAATTTGCCCAGGGATGAGTAAGAGATCATGAAATCTCCAAATGGAACCAAGAATTATCATTGAATTGACACTAATCAAAATCCCAGAAGCTGACTCACCCATCTGCAAATATCTATATATCGATCCCTCATCCTAGAGATCCAGAGGCTAGAATTTTGTATTTTGTAAGGAAGTGTTGTTGGTTTCTCTTTGAAACATTGTATTGTTGGGTGATCTAGCTTTTCATGAGGTGAAGAGGGATTTCATGCTGGGAGGATGGTGCTGGATCAAACAGCTGGGTTGTAATCCTATCTTCTAGTACTTCTATCAATAAAGCTATTTGAGTTTTCCTCCATATACTTGTATATTTTTGAATCTTGTATTTGTTTATGCATGTGTACGGTTAATGTACATTTGATCCTATATTGTTTATGGTTATAGATCTCTATGTTTTGATGGTATTTTTTTGCTTTGACTCTATAGGTGTTCTTTGAAGTGGGACAAGTGAGAAAGGAGTGGCGAAAGATCTTTCAAGGGAGAGAAGAAACAAGCAAGGAGACAAGAAAAAGGTTGAGGTTGGTACTCTCTGCTTCTCTCTCATCTATCTCTCATAAAGGAAAACACATGTGACTTTAAATTGTTTGTTTCTAAGAGAGCTACCCATCTTAGTGGGACTAGCAGCTCTGAATGGACACTAGTTTTCCCGATAAAAAAATGGAAACTCCACTAGGGAACGAATAGTTTGATTGTTAGTTACTGTTGTTTGCTTTATAAACTACAAATGGAGCCTGAAGTTAAGCCAGCTAGCCTTTGAACTACTTTTGCTATGCAACTACAATGTAGATCAATGCTACTTTAGTCAATCTTCGGGTTGGTTTATGAATTGAACATCTAACTTTCAAACATCCTAAGTGCCCTGGTGGTAGCTCTATACCCTCATTAGATCAGCCCCTATACTTTGTGTTTATTGCCTATCATAAGCTCAGCCTAAATCCCTGAACTTAGCTGCAAACTGTGGGTGTAAACCAAGCTCAGTCTTGTCCCTGGTCCATCACACTATCTTTAATTGTGCAACCTAGATGCATCACACCTCCCATGTGTTGCAGGTGAGATGCATCCCTGTTTCCCTATGTTGCAGGTGCGATGATTGAGTGAGACCGTTTCTGCCTCTAGATTTTGGTTTTTTCTTCATTGTTTTTAGCTCTATTCAGTAGTTTTGCTGTCTATGATCAATATATCACTGTTGAAACCTTCTTCCTTTGCATTATTCAGCCTCTATTGATACGGAATTGTGAATGTTTTTTTATGTATTTTTCATCATTTACAGTATTCCTTTGCAAAAAGTAGCTTAATCGAACTATCGTCTTTTGATTTGAAAGTGTCGCAACTGTCGTTTTCAGTCAAGAAAAAGAGTGTCGTAAAGTCTTCCTCTTTTAGATAGGCGATTACACTTTTGCCATTGTATTTGATTTGAGTTATCAATTCTTTCAAAAACAGTTTTTCCTTTCGAAATTGAAAGTGTCGTCATAGTCTTCCTTTCATTTTTGAAAAGAAATTGCTAAAGTGTCGCTTTGAATAAAAGTAACTTAGATCTATACTTAGTTTTATTTTCATCATTCACACATTAAGGAAACTGAAAAAAAAAATACATGCATGTGCATTTGCATTTAGACTGCATGCGGAAATTGATTTAGGAAAAGTGCATCTAGTGTGTGCTCTCTACTCTATGTTGAAAGAATTTTACTCCTCTTTCCTTAGTAGCTAGGATTTTCATTGCTAGAAGAAAATAAATGACTGTTTATCATCTTATATTGCATATTTAGGAATTGTACATCTACATCACATGGTGAACCTTAAAGGAAAACTTCTTAAGAAATATCAACTGTAAAATAAACCTCATTGAACATAAGAATGCTTTGGAACCTAATGCACAACATCTAGAAGTCTAGGCTAGAGACGTACTCCAACGTCCTAAAGCCTGGTAACTATCATTTTCATTGTAGGTTGGGTGATTCCTCCTCTTTGATATGACAAGTGCCAGTACAGAGTTGTGCTCCCATGTACCATCGAGTATATATTGGGAGACCACAATAGGCTGATATCCTTTATCCTTAGGAAGTCGTGTCTGCCGCCCTATCTATTGCAATGCACTGAACACAACATTCAGGAAGATTGACTGTCGTACGTAAAAGTATATTGCATTTTTGTGATTGGTTTGGTAATCCCTCTGTCTAGATTTCTAGAGTAGTCACTTTCATTCCTTTTCAGACTCCTTAAAATAAAAGTTCCATTTGAGCACTTGTCACTTCAGGCTCATTAAAAATTGAAGGTGACTAGAGTCACCTTTAGCTTTTTCTCGACTCTTAAAATTAAAAAAGAAAGTTGTGTCAAAGCATCATAAAATTTATTTTAATCGGAATAACATCACTGTTCCCTCGTTGGTCTTAGGTTGAGAAAATGGAGTCCACCAATCAAGGATTTCCCCTTGGGGGAAATCCTAGTACTTTTCTTCTTGGGGAGATGTTGGTTCTCCACATATGGCTACATTGTCCCTTGCAGGACTTACAATTTCCATACCAGTATGGTTGTTCTTTACCTCCGTCGTTCAAAACATCGTAGGATATATGACTAGTCTGACACACCCGTCCATTTAGGAAAATGGGATTAGACTAGAATAAGATTCCCTTATCAATGGTTATGTGATTGGAAGCTCTCACCATTCACCTTTATCTATTTCGATGGACAAAGCCAAGGAAGTGTTTTGGCTGCTACGTGGAAAAAACAATCTTGCAAATGCAAGAACTTTTGTATGGTAACCTGGAAACTTTACTTCTCTTTATACCTAGGGGCATGCAAACCTTTTGGTACGCAAGTGAAAAGTGACCAGTGTAACTCTAGCCCCATTGTTTTTACTAACTTCAACTGCTTAAGTTAGGTGATTGGTCTGGTCAACCATTCACCCTTGCCGGGACCAAAAGAATCGACAAAGTAAAGAGATGTTTCCCACTGAGAAGCTATCCTACCTAACCTTAATAGTTCTTTAACCCCTAGGACAGTAGTTGGATGTTCCTAGCTTGCATACAAAAGGCTTCGGAGCAAAGTTTCACATGGGTCAAGCTCCCTAAAAAATGAACCTACTAATGAGAGGCATCATTATTATATGACTAGCACGAGTAGGTTTACATGAAGTTCAAGCTCATTAAAAAATAGACCTAGCAATGAACATATCTTTCCTCAAATTTTAAGCTCATTAGAAAAAATTGAAACCACTTTTTGGTAAATAACCTTTGTGATTGCATTTCTATCAGCTTTTAAGCCTGGTCGTGTTCTTACCATCACCTCCACTTTTTAGCCGATCATATGCCTCCACTTGATTGTTTACCCTTTTGACAAACACTTGTGATGAGTGATTCTATTAGCCACCTTCTTTACATTGCCATGATTGAAAAGTTCCAAACCTTACCTGGAACCAGCTGCTACCCGAAAACATCACTTGTTCCTCAAAAACGAGTCTCTTTTGAGCTCT
The DNA here is from genome assembly GCA_000404065.3 of Pinus taeda. Classification (NCBI taxonomy): domain Eukaryota; kingdom Viridiplantae; phylum Streptophyta; class Pinopsida; order Pinales; family Pinaceae; genus Pinus; species Pinus taeda. The sequence goes on from APFE030011341.1 coordinate 7,880, forward strand.
TTTTAGACTCATAAAATATAAAAATATTGCCGAGCAATTGGCCTCTCCAGCTCGTTAAAGTGATTGGAAGTGCCATCCATATTTTAATCTTTTTGGGCCTGGGGGATCATTACACAAAAAGATCGAGCGCTTGTCTTTTTCGGCTCGCTAAAGTGATCAGAAAAGTCATCCCTTTCGTATTATTTTATACTTTTTCGGACTTAAGGGATTATACTATGAAAAAGGACTACAGGATTTTCCTTTTCGTCTCTTTTCGGACTCTCTAAAATTGAAAAGGACCAAGTTATATTTGTCATTAAACTTGTTAAAACAATAACGACAAACTTGTCCATGCAGATAAGAGTGAGTTTCACTGTCGCTAGGCTTGCTAAAACATAGCGACAGGTTTGCCCGAAGGGCAAATTATAGAACAAGCATATGTTATCCTCCTCAAGCTTGACAAAAATAAAGAGGTACTAGTCAGCAATGACTGGGGAAAAAGGGAAGAAAACTTGAATAACCTTATTGGTAACAGGTCGCTCTTGAACATGACATTTTCACTCCGTCACCATGATTGAGTTGGGTTGGGTTATTCGGTTCACCAGTCATATCACCATTGGTCCTCTGTACCATCCATTTTTGGGGTTAACGCTACCAATCCATTTCAGTGTCACTGATATGTTCCAGAGAAGTCGCTCAGAGAATTCACCAACCCAGATAATGCCTCATCTATTGTAATACCTTCACACTTCATTATTTCATGACCACCACCCTAAACCTTGTATCATCAGATCATTTTCACCTCCACAAAATCATTTGCTCCTTTCTGTGTTGTAGATGTGGGATTCATTAAGGCCCTCCTACGATGGGTCACTTCTTATCAACATCAGCTCATTATCCAAGAAGTTGATTTAGGAACAACCCTTTCAGTACTTTGAAGCTTGCATGCCTCAATGGCAAGTTTCTCACTTCCGGCGACAGGTTTACATTAATGGCCTTCGACCGAAAGATTTTGTGTGGTGTTCGATGTCAAGTCCCATACTCACACCACTTCAATTGTACTATAATACCTTGAGGTTCATTATCATTATCGGTGATTCCTCTCGCACCTGTTAATAGATTACATCATTGGCTGGTAATTAGGCGATGTATTTCAATGTTCGACACCAGAACATATTCTCACATGGATCAACTTGTACTTGGGCGAAGATTGAACGGGTTTGAAGACCCAGGATCTAGTTTCATCCATTCAGGTTGTGATATATTCAGGAAAATAAAGACATCAAATGTACTCTATAGCTGCACAGATAATCATCCAAGCTAAGGGATGATAGCTCTACCAGAATCATCAGTCTGCCACACAGACGATTGCCTGTCCTATGTGCATGAAAATGAATTTATAAAGTTGAGCATGGGAATGCCCACCTTAGCTAGATCATGAAAATGTTATGAAGATAATGTATTGTATTGTATCTTATTACAAGTCACCTTCCAGTTCGAAAAACCTCGGATCCTCATGATAAAGCATTTCGCCCGACATCAGAAAGATTTATGACCTCATGCTTTAGGAGGCAATTTATTAAGACCATATTTGGGCACTGCAACCCCAATCACATATGTCCATAAACCAAGGGCTTCTAAGCCCCTAAAAGTGTTGTTTCATACCCTAAAGGAACAAGGTCAATTGATTACATCATTTCCCAGTTCTCCCTAAAAAATTGCTCAGAATTGGTTAAAACTGGACCATACAAACTACTCCATGCTGAGGGTGCAATGCTTTTCACCTGTCACATGAAAAGGGTGTGATGCATATTGAAAATCCCTTCTGTAGGGTGCGATGAGTGAGAGCAGACAAATGGCAGAGGCAGTTTGCTAGGTAGAAACCGAGAGAATCTTCTAGGAACTACTCATATGACACTTGCCTCTCTGAATTCACCCAGGGATGAGTAAGAGATCTTGAAATCTCCAAGTGGAACCAAGAACTATTAGTGAAATGACACTAATCAAAATCCCAGAAGCTGACTCACCCACCTACAAATATCTATATATGGATCCCTCATCCTAGAGATCCAGAGGCTAGAATTTTGTATTTTGTAAGGAAGTGTTGTTGGTTTCTCTGTGAAACATTGTATTGTTGGGTGATCTAGCTTTTCATAACGTGAAGAGGGCTTTCATGCTGGGAGGATGGCGCTGGATCAGACAACTGGGTTGTAATCATCTCTTCTACTACTTCTATCAATAAATATATTTGAGTTTTCCTCCATATACTTGTATATTTCTGAATCTTGTATTTGTTTATGCATGTGTATGGTTAATGTACATCTGATCCTATATTGTTTATGGTTATAGATCTGTTAAACACACATGGGCAGCAATAAAATATGAAAGATAAAACATGAGAGTACAATTTTTATTAACAAGAGATATACATTTATAGTACATTATGTGACCATTGGATTCCACATCCCAAGGTCTCTTGGACTCCTTTTGTCTATTCTGCTTCCACACTAACCCATTGAGGATTAGGTGTCCAACATTCCCCCCCTTAATCCAAAGGGTTATGTATGAGTCCAAGATGAGAGTTGTAATACAAAATGTGGAAAAATGCATGGCAGCACTAGGATGAATGTGCTCCCTGAAATGTTGGTATAAAGGGTAGTGGTTTAAGGATGACCACTAACTCTGGAACGCTTAGTGTAGTTCTCGGAACTCTTCCAAAACTGGCAAGAAGCTGAGGTCTTCTGCTAGAAGAAGTGTTCCTATTGTTTTGAAGAGGGAAGCCTTCAATCATGAAAGGGAGGTCTCACCCCGTATAAAAAGGAGAACATCAACTTGAAAAGGGAAGTCTCAAATTGTGATGGTTTAAGGATGACCGACAACTGTGGAATGCTTAATGCAATTCCTGGAACTCTTCCAAAACAGGCAAGAAGTTGGAGTCTTCTGCTAGAGGAAGTGTTCTTAAATTTTTTCCTAGAATTCTTCCGAAGTTGGCAAGAAGCTAAAGTCTTCTGCTAGAGGAAGTATCCCAGATTACCAATTGAAGGCATGCTCATGGACATCTTTGTTTCTGGCTACAACTCTAAATCTGGTATGGTAGGTTGTGGCTCAGGCTCGCTTGACGTGGCTTTGAAGCTTGTAGATGACCATCATTTCCCCCCCTGTTATATACAAGGTGAGATGATGGAGAAAACTCAACTGCAAGACTGCTCAATACTCTAGAACAAGTTCTGACATGTGATTGGAATATCTTCTTGGTTGTTGATGCCCACTACCAAGAAGCGATCCATCCAAGATGAATCTTTTCTCTTGCAGGATGTTTGTTTTTGAAGCATCTATTTGATGAATGGGTGGTTTTATGACAGTGCTTACATGGATGAAGATCAAAACAATGATCTTTCAAATGGCCAACTCGGTAGCAGTGTTGGCATTTTACAAACTGTTGTTGTTGTTGTTGCTGTGGAAGAGGGGCAGAATCTGGAACAACTAGAGGTGAACTGTCATGAGGAGCAGGTGAATTGTCATGAACGAATCTAACACCCTGAAACTGAATGGGCTTTGAGTAGTCTATAATATGAAAGGACAAGTCCTTGTCATATCCAAGACCAATTCTGTGCTTGTTGTGAACAAGCTCTTCCCAAGGTCTAATGATGGGCTTGGGAAGTGCAAGCTGAACTTCTACATCTGCATGTACAATTGTTGCTTTAATGGGTACTAAATATGAACCAACTGTAACATTATTGAATTGATTCTTATGGGTTGCAGTCTCAATGTTCTAAACAAACCATGTTTAGAATGACTCCTCTGTTTTAATTCTTCTTGTTGTAGCTGACATTTGAGCTGCAAAAAATCAATTTTCTCTTGTGCATTTTGTAGATAGACCTGAATGTTTGTGAGAGAAACTTTGCTGACTTTTAATGTATCATGAGTAGTAGACAATATGAGAGTTTTGGGGAACTCTAATACTTTACTGATTCTGGCCATTTTTTCTTCATTATCAGATTTTACACCTTAAAAAATTGATCACAACTACTACTCAATGCAGAAAAGTAATACCCACTCATAGTACACATCAATATCCTTTATAAATGTGTAGTAAATGATCAGTGTGCAACTAGCAAGCACCAATTTTCTCTTATGCAGCAGTTGAATCAAGGAATCAATGCATATATATGTAGACAAAAAACTATAATGAGTTTTAAATACAATGCCACACTGGGGCAGTAGCAACTGCAAACTTCTTCACTCTTCATTGAAATACATGTTTAGAATTTACACAATAATGTAGATGCTAGCTTCAGGCCCTATCACACATCACAAATAGTGGCTACATTATTTGGCATAAAATGATCATTCCACATGCATAGTTCTTCCCAGTGACATGTTTCGTATATGCTAGAAAATTGGATTATCTCCCAACGGATAACAAGGAACGGTGTCAATGACGTAGGAAAGATAACTAGCTAATGTATATGAGAAGAAGGTGGTATTGTGGGGACAATCTCAAACACTAGACGCCACTATTATGGTTCTAGCCACAAGAATAAAAATGCTACCCGTCAGAAGGACCATACATGCTACCACGTTTCAGAGAGGAACCCGCATATGTGCCCTCAATAATGTCACCAAGTGCAAGGTTGTTTTGAGGCAAACATGGGGTGAAAACATAGCTTACACCAACATCGACATCAAGAATTTATAGGCTTGTATTATGATAATTGCTCCATCTCTGTTTGCCGACGGTCAAATGTTGAGAGGTATTGCACGTACGAGCAAATAACATTAGTAGGAGAGCGCACAACTACAGATTAGTTTGAAGTTTTAGTGTGAAGGAAATAATCAATCAAGACGACATAAGGAACGACCAATTAATTTGAGAAACTGAGGTTGCCTATCTCATCCTTCTGTGTGAATCAGTACCAATTCAACATGCTTAGTTACGTCTTCCTTTCTGGTCATACTAGGTCCGTAATGCCTCTTGATTACCACCAGAACGATGAATATCTTATCTTGCTCGTGCCATGGGAGAAGTGGAATTCATTACTGGGGCATTAATCAGGGTGCATGCACAAGATACCTCAAAGGTGTTTGTGTCTTCCATACCCAGTACTAATCATTTGGTCATCGGCCTCTATCAGCCCCTGGAGTAATGGAACATGGCCGAGAACAAGAGTTTACCCAATCCTGCTTTTGAAGGTCCCATTGTTGCATTAGCTACTTCTAAGGCAGCAAAGATGGTTATTCTTGCAAGTCACGTCAACAAGTGTGATTATGGGTTGCAGAATCCTATAGATAACTCGAGCAGAGAAACGTCGTCCCAAGCAGAAGCTAAATGGTTTCATGGATCTGGCATTGAAGTATGAGTATCCATTACATGTGGCTTTCGCTATGGTAGAGCTAGCCAGGGCATGCGTGAATGAGGATTTGAATCGTCGGTTCTGTCTACTACAGTGTCATCGACGAAACCCCGGTGGCCGTGAAGCAAATTCAGGGCGATGTCTCTTAGCAAATTGGGATTATTCAAAAGCTGAAGCATTTCAATGTGGTGCACCTCTCGAGGTTCTGTGTGATGAAAAGCCATTCATATCTGGTATTCGAGTATGCCAACAATGGCTCACTCGCCAACTATTTACAGAGCAATTCGGTGCAACATTGATAGACTATTAAGGTAGGCACAAATAAGCAGTAATAATGTACCACAGATGGTTCTTTGCAAGGAAACTCTATTTTCAGGAAGAGTGGGTGTTTATGAATCAAGAGCAGTTATGAACTAGAAATGTCAGAGGAGTTACATTATATAAAACTAATTTGAGACCTGCGCTCTGACCGAAAGAGAATTTGCTACAATTTCACTGACAAAGAGAGGAACGTTTGCTGGCTTGATGGGTGATACGATGACACACTAATAATTCTTCTAATTCATGGGCAGAGAACAATGGGCAGGTTTGATGGATAGTAGCAGAACTGATAGGTTGCACCTAAAATTTGGCTGAGAAAATATTCATGAAATGCAGAAGTCATGGCAGAAATAACCTACACAGAAGGCCATAAAACAAATGGCTCAAATTAATTATGCAAGGCAGGAATACACCTGCTCTGATACCATGTTAAACACACATGAGCAACAATAGAATATGAAAGATAAAACATGAGAGTACAATTTTTATTAACAAGAGATATACATTTATAGTACATTATGTGACTATTGGGTTCCACATCCCAAGGTCTCTTGGACTCCTTTTTTCTATTCGGCTTCCACACTAACCAATTGAGGATTAGGTGTCCAACAAGATCTCTATGCTTTGATGATATTTTGCTACTTTGATTCTAAAGGTGTTCTTTGAAGCGGGACAAGTGAGAAAGGAGTGGAAAAAGCTCTATCAAGGGAGAGAGGAAACAAGCAAGGAGCCAAGCAAAAGACTGAGGTTGGTACTCTCTGCTTCTCTCTCATCTATCTCTCATAAAGGAAAACACAAGTGACTTTAAATTGTTTGTTTCTAAGATAGGTACCCATCTTAGTGGGATAGCAGCTCTGAATGGACACTAGTTTTCCTGATAACAATCCTCTTCCTCCAGATCTATTTAACATATTTCTTTACCTACTGTTGAGGGGGTCTTTCACGCCTCATCCTTTTTTGTGCTACCATTCTTCTCCAATGCTTAGAAAATGTATGGTTATGTAATCAACGAAAGGTACATGTTTTTCGATTCCATTTTTTATGTTCATCATTAACAATATGATCATAATCGAAATGAACATTCGAGTGTCGCAAGTGGTTATACCTTTCCTTGCCATCTTTGATGTCATTATGACAATGAGAGCTTGCTTCATCTTTCTCCCTACAATGGGCACTGCCATGGGATGATGGGGATGTGTTCCCATCATTATCTTTCCTCGACAATTTTGTTGATGTCTCGAAAGAATCTGAGACCTTTGAGCATTCTCCCTTGGTGTATCTCGAGCCTGAAAATTGAGGTCTTTGTACAACGTCCAATGGTTGACCTATGCCTTAGTTATTAATGCCAAGTTCTTTTTCCTCTTCATGCCTCGTCCTGGTAAGGAGCCTCGTGTTTGTCCCTGTAATTGGTATCTCCACATCTCCAATAGAAATCATACTATATGAAGACAAAACCGAAAGGAAATGAACATATTTTACCTCCTCTGTCAATTTGGAAAGAATTGATGATGGCTTCTCATCATCTATTGTTGGTGGTTCGCTGGCTGTCTAGGCACATTCCCCAACTTCTTTTCTGACATACCCAAGTCCTATCTGAAGGGCTAATTCCTCCAATTTGATGGGGTTGACAATGCCTTGGCCATTAACGCCCAAGAAGTTTCCTTCATACCTCATTTTCTTCAACAGTTTGGAGCCAATTCCGGTGGTATGGTTTTCAAAAACAGCAAAATCATCATTAGGAAACATACATGAATTCGGAGAACTACTTTTTACCTCACATGGGTCACACTACAACTTTTCCGAGGCCTCGTCCTTTGCTTGTAGCTGTCATATCAAACTATGTTTCTCCTCTCTCTCTTCTTGTATATGCATCTTCATTTCAGCGTTCTATGTTTGAACATTATGTTTGTTGTGCTTCAGTTCTTCCAGGGCCTCTTCCCTGGCTTGCAACTAAAGCTGCAATCACTCCTTTTCCTCTGTCTCTTTCTGTAGAGTTTCATACATGATTTCCACTCTTTTGGAAATTTTGAGCATGGTCTCGTAGATTGTTTTTTCATCCTTTGTTGTTGCACGTTCCATTGTTCATGCTACAATTCACATCCATGCAAAGACCACTCCGATGCCACTTGATCAAAGTCCGGGTGTGACAATGGACCCTTCCAAGACCTTTTACTTTCATCATGTGTTAAATTTCATTTTTAAAATAACATGAATGAATACATCTGCATGTTGTAAAGAAGAAGAACATGGCAATCATCCGCACATGAAAACATAAGACATTGATAATGGAGTTCGTCCAGGAGGGACTATGTCTTCAGGCCCTAGTGTCAATATAGTGTAGGCCACTGCATTAAGTGAAGTCAATAGTGATGATGTACATAGATGTGATGTTGCTATCATACAAGAAAAATTCCCTCATGCAGGAGTGTATCCAAGAGATGTTCCACTACAGGAACTCTCAGTCAGAAGGACTCCTATCAGTATGACACAAACTCATGCATAGTGATCATCCTGCCAACATGGCATACAAGGGATCTCAATGCAAACATACATGGTGACAACATGAGTTTCCTATCAACATACAACAAAGGGATCTCCAAACACAACATGATGAATCATGACAACAAGTACATCACATTGATGATTCCGCATCACATCAAGCAGGAATCATGAAACAAGTACGAAAACAAGATCCTGCATCAAACATCAAATAGGGATTTGTGCAGCACAATGCATAGCAAAAGAAGTACATGAACGCACTGCATATACCTCACATCTAGAGCCATCTGAAGAAGTGGATGTCAAACTGCTGAAGTTGTTTGTTCCATCAATCTCACAACATCAATCTCATGGAAATGGTTGCTCACACATAAATGCTAACACCTACATTACACTTAGAAAAGTGGCTAGAAAATAAAATGAGAAAATGGGAAATATGAATGCACCATCAGATTTGTGGCGTCGAATAGTGCAAAATCGACTGTCCAATTTTTGAATTTTGAGAAATTGAGAATCTGGGGCTCAAGGAATCTTTTGGATTCTCCCTAGCTTCCTCAAAGCTTCTGCTCCATGGGTGGACTAGATATCTGCAACTCAAAAGGTGACTGTAACCTCGCCATTGCGATCCCTGTGGAAAACCATGAAAAACAACTATAAACTTGACTGTATTCCGACATGGAGAAAAATTACCTCCTCGAGAAAATTTCAAGGATCATGGTTCCGCCCCCTATGTCTACAGCAATCATGGTTCCACCTCCATACTGAAAAATGGCAGAAAAATGCAGAACGTTGATGGAGAAACGGATAGTGCCATTATGTTCATGGCATTGAGAAGTGCTAAAACCATATAAAATTTGTCAAAATCTAACAAAGTGAAAATTCGCCCCTCTTGCAAAATGCTACCTCGAACTACGTGCACTACCTCCTGCACCTCGAAATCTGTGCTTGCTCCTGGTTCCTCCCTCCTTAGCGCACTAGGAATATAGCTTTTAAATAAAATATTGCCAGTGGATTTCTGAATGAATCCGTTATGGCGTGTTGGTTGAGATCTGGTTTAATAGGGAGGATGTCGGGAAGTCAAACCCCGCCTCCTCCGTTTTTTACACATAACAAAATTTTTAAAATATCTATGGGTTGGGCTGGGCTCGCCTTGGGTGGCTTGCCCCCCGTACCTACCTCCCATCAGTTGGTGACTTTTTGGGTGTGGTTGGGTCTATGCCCTAAGGGCTGAACCACTACCCACTACATATAACAAAAATTTGGTTGGGGTTCTGTGGGATGCAGTTGGTTACAATGGTTTTGTGAGAGGGGTTAGGGGTCATGGCCCACCCCTCCACCACATATATATTCATGCATGCGAATGAGAGTAGGGGCTGGTGAGGTTGGTTGCCCCCAACCACCTTTTTATGTTTTCTTTGATATATAACAAGAATGTGCAATTTTTAGAGATTTTGTTTTTAAGCCGAAGGAGTCATTTTAACGAGGCAACAATTTTTCCTAGAGTTGGCCAAATTCCATCCACCGGAAAATTTGAAATTGCAGCCTCCGTAAACCTGCCCAGTAAGTAAAAGGTCAACCCAACTTTGACTGCCTCTATCTCCTTCATCCAGACTCAGATTGACGAATCGTTCACACCACCGTGATTAGGACGATGAGATGTACACTCTATTCCTAGTTCGAGCATAATCTAAACACTGATTTTTGAGATTTCCTGAGTCCTCTTTGTCTTGTGTGTGTCTCTTGAGCCGCCTGGATCACTGAATCTGTTATATCTACTGCATAATGCTGAAATTATATAGTCTTCACCTACTACAAAACCCGATGGTACAATTCTAGTCATGCGAATAGATGTGTTGTTGTCGAGCATGAAGAGAAGTCACTGGATTACCAGCCTTTGATGAATGTCATTAACCAATGCGAGGCAAAATTTCCATTAATGTCAATGAGTGCCAAGGTACCTAAGTACATATTGCGAAGTGCGAATAGATGAGATGACGTCGAGCCACTTGCAAGATCTAACGATCAAGGGACATTGATTTATTCCCATGATTTTCAGTGAGAGAACTTCTCATTGATGCATACAAGCCTCAAGGTACGAATAAGGACTCTAGCCTTGAACCTAGATAATGTGCTAATGTCAATAGGCCAAGACTTGTTAGAAGGGAGGCCTTAATGAATCCTCCATCATTTAACGCGAGTATGAAAAGATGATTTTGAAAGGACTATGAATGAAAATTTTTGCAGCGGATCAAGGATTATTTAATGCAAAGGAAAATGACAAGAGGGTAAACAAGTGAATGGAAAGCAAAAGAACAAATCAACATGTAAGCAAGCTGAATGTCTCTATGAATAGAAATTACAAAAAATGTGAATGGAAAATGTAAATGGAAATCATGTGACACTTTGCAAGGAAAATGGTGATGACGATGCTTAGCAAAATGCATAGATAGCTTGTGTGTTTGGAGAGGAAAAATGATGGCATTTATGGATGATAGAAATGGATTCAATTGGTTCATGTTTCTTGAAATTGGTCGTAGAAAACCAATCATGCATAATTGGCTTCCTTCAATTCTTCGATTGCCCTGGAACCTAAAAATAAACATGGCACTAACGCTGCAATAAAATGTAAGTGTGTTCAAAGAGAAGTGATCAATTTCTTTTTGATACATAAGAAAATTTTTCATAATTGACAAGTGCATGACGTGTTTTTATTTCAAATAGTTAGTCCAATTTCACAATTGTGATAATAAATCCAATTTCTAAAAGAAAACAATTTCCTCAATAAAAAATTCATCAATTGATCTTGCGGATAAAGTGCCTTCATAGTTCTTCTTATTTCCTGCATCATGCTTGAAAACGTCATCATTAGACAAAACCAATAAATTTTGATCATGATTTTCTGATTAGAATGCATTGTTGATAAATAGATCATTCAGTTAAATACATAGTTGCAGAATTGAGGTTCAGCTGCAAAATTGTGCAGTTTCTGTAGCTAAAATCTTGAACATACAGTTAAGTACACACATCTATGCATTTTTATTATGAAAAAATAACTAGTCTAATCTTAAAATTGATCAATACCTCTTCCAAAAAAATTAGCAAATAGAACAATTTTTTCTTTTTTCTTTTTTTTCTTGCTTTGACAGGTATGTTTGAGTGGACCATCATAATAATATTTTTCTCAATTTTCTCCATTCATTAAATGAATTTCACATCAAATTTTTTTATGACAATTTTCCATGGCAATTTTCTTAAAAAAAAAATAATAATAATAATAATAAAACACACAATCTAAAAATTAATGAAATATTTATAAACTAAAAAATAAAAATAAAATAGATGTACATAAAGAAAACATAACAAGAAAAACATATATATAAACTAAAATATACATACAAACAAACATAACAAAAATCATAACAAAACCTATAAATGTACAAATGTTATAAAAAACACTTCATTAAAAAAAATAAAAATGAAAAATGAAAAAAACAAATATTATACAAAACATATATATACACTTTCAAAAACAAAACATAAAAAAAAAGATAAAATATAACAAAAAAAACAATGTAACAAAAAAAATGAAATTTGCCATGTATAATATGCCATAGTGAAGGCCATCAAATACAAATGCGAGGGCATTGATTGGTTGAGAACCAACAACAAACAGAACTCCATATCTTACAACCTCCAAGTAACTTAGCAAAGGATCCAAATCCTATAAATATAATCACAGCTAAGGCAATACCAGATCCTACTCCTATATGAAAAACATTAAGAGCAACCTTTTTGACCTAGATATAGTCCCTTTTGTAAATGCACTAGCATCAAGTGATTGTCCAGCAAGTGCTAAAGCATCAATAAGAAGAGATACTGCCAGCCAAACTTGCAAGCAAATCTGATGGCCAACCATGAAAATAGAACCCTGCCTAGTGGCCATTGGTGTACCTAATATCATTTTCATAAGCACAACTATAGTCCTTCCTAGAAAAATCTTGCTTTGCTTCAAAACAATGGCTTGTGAGAAACAAATATTGAAAATGGTACTGACTCCAGTGCTCTGTTGTTATGCAAAAGAAATCCAAAGAGCAACATAATTAACTACCTTCTACGTAAGGTTTTCATTCGATTTATATGACTGGGCAGCATTGCATCCTAGATAGCATACATGCCAATCCTTATCAAGTTCACCAAGTCGATAATTAGTATGGTAATGCTCAACATATCCATGGCAGATCTACCTTCTGTAGATCAGGGAGATCAAATCGGGGCTGCAACTGCCTCTATGGATTAATTGAAAACTCGTTCTTTTCACAAAATTTGGCAAATGAGGCTGCAAAGAACCACGAATATCTCCCAATCTGTTATGAATATCAGAACATTGTTCCTATTTTTTATAATTGGCGTCATTATGAGAAAAACCCACGTTTTATTTTTTCGAAATACGTTTTCATTTGACCAGAAATCGTGTTTTAAAACTGCCGTTTTTAAGCTGTTACGCATTTCTTCTGTAAGTATTGCACTTGGGCTTTCTTCCAAAACGACTGCTAGATCTAGAGATTTGACATGAAATGAATACTCCTCAGTAGCTAACAAAGGTTGCACCCCCAATTTGTTCCTTCCTGATCAATCTATCAGCATGATGCCAGCAATTGTGCCCAATGCATTCACGCAACAACAACTAATGACAATGATAAAGCTATCCTATGAGAGGAAAATCTTGCCATCTCCATGATACATGGACTCGATAAGATCACAAAAATGTTCAATAATCAAGGGCTCCATTTTAGGCTAAGGTTCATGTTGAAGAATCTGATTGATCTGAGAAATAATGGATGGTGATAAAGGAAGAAAGTTGAGGGCTCCAACAAAATATAGTAAGTGCATCAAAATGCTCTACAATAATGACATGGATAGGGAGCCCACTCTCGAGGGACCAATATGGATCATTTGGGTTAGAGACTTATGATACTTGGATTTAAAAATTGGTCTATGCCAAGCCTTTCAACATGTAGAGTTTTTTTTATGATGGATGCATAATCAAATCAAGCTCGACTGCAGAAACGAGTCATTTCTACAGCTTCTCAAAAAAGGAATAAATATGCAACAATTTGAAGCAAGATTTATATATGGGTTTTTTTATTATGATGGATACTAAGCTAACACAAATTTTTTTAGAGGTCACATGAGAGCCTAAATAGTCAATTTCTCAATTCCCTTAAAAAAGAATTGATAATTTTTATTTAAAAAATTACATTTCCCTTATTCAAAAACATGATTTTTTATTTATTTATTTATTTAATCAAAACATCAATTTATTGAAAATATTTATGATGCTAGTAAAAAAATGCAAGAAAATAAATAAAATTCTAAAATATTTAAAGTTCTAAAAAAAATGCAATTAATAAAAAAGAATGCAATCAAGCTTAAAAATGCAATCAAGCTTGATTTTATTTTTCCTAATTTATCTACTTGGTTTTTTTGTTTTAAGTTTCAAGTATATGAATGTTTCCAATGGAGCCATGTATGTAACAAAATGATGGATATACTCATATGCAGGTTTGAAATATATTCTTTGATACGTACTCGTGTATGAGAGACCCACTGTCTTGATTGAGATGATGTCAGAAGGCACTGAAGAATGGAATACTGGGATCCAATGATTGTCTTGAACCAATATTCAAATAAACTTGTCTTCGTTGGCTTCCTTCTATCATGTCATGCAAGTCCTCACATATGTAATCTCCATTCATAAAATCTGGTGATAGGCATGCATGAAACTTTTCAATCTTAGGTTCCAACAACTGCTCTTATTCGACGGGCATTCATGATTCTTGGATCTTATCTAAATCTTCTTCTTCTGGTTGTTGTTCTTTAATGATAGCTGGTGAATCATTTCGCAATATCTCAACATTGTAAGTGGCTTGAGGTGTTTTGTTATTGGGGATTCGAAATCTTTGTGTAGGTAATGGAGTGGGAATGGATCTTTGGGGTGTTTGTGTGTGTGGTAATGGGAAAGGTTGAATTGAGATTAACTAAGGGTGAGACTGATGTTGTGGTGGAGGTGGATGGTATAGATAATAGTGATATTGGTATTTAGGATAGTGAGAGAAAGATTCAGTAAATGGTGGATTTCCTCTGTAAGGCTCTTCCCAACCTTGTTTCCAAGATTGATTTTGAGATTAGAATTAAGATGGCCAAGGTTGCCAAGGAAAAGTTGTTTCCCAATTTCTTTGAGATTGTTGTGTATAACCCTGAAATTGTGCACAATGATATTGCATCATATTGGGTTGATGAGGCTGGCATGGTCCTCTTGGAGCTTGATTCACTCCATTATCCTTTTGGTACACTGCCTTTAACCCTGGTAATGATGGGCAATATTTAGTAGCATGTGATCCTGCACAAATGTTACAAATTTTAATGTTATTAGGTGGACATTCATGAAAAGCAACATTTTCAGCTTTTTCTTGTTTTGCATTCTTAGCATCTTAATTTGTTCATTTAAATTACCAAGAATGTTTAACAAAGTTTTAAGTTCAGTTTGACTTACCAATCCCGTTGTCAACTTACTTTCCCTTGTCGTAACTAGATCTTGAGGAGATCTTCCATACTTTGCTTTTCCTCTTGACATGTTCTTTCATAGTTCAAAAATCTCTTGAAATGACAATTGATAAACATTTCCTTTTCCTACTAGGTTAAGAATATCAATCCATTCATCCTTTATAGCATTTAATAGGAGAGTTTTTAATATGTTTGATCCTAAATTATGCATTTTAGATCTTTTGATATTATAAGTAAATCTCTCTACCAGGTCTTTTAGATTTTCATCCTCTTTTGGATTCATCTTAAAGATTTCATTTCTAAGGTCATGGTGTTTGTAATGATTTTTATATTTTTCCAAAAATACTCTTTTCATATCATCCGATGTCCTTATAGAATTTGTTCCTAAAGTCATGAACCATATACGAGCTTTATCCTTCAATGTTTTTGGAAACAAATTCAATTTTTGAATGTGTAATGAGTAGCCATAAGATCTACAAATGATTTTAAATTCGAAAAGAAAATTTTATGGGTCTTCTGATCTCATACCTTTGAAGTTAGGAAGTATAGAGAGAGGGATTTTCTTCATTTGAACATTGACATAATTTCTTGAATGGGAAATCCAAAGGGATCTCCATCCATTTATTCATCCTCCTTTGTCATCTCTTCTACGTCCAAAAATAAGAATTCATGATGTGGATGTGTAGCTCTTACTGCACCACATGATATAGTGGGGGTGGTAGGTGATTGAAGGTTTTTTTTTGTATATATATTTTTTATAAAAAATATATGAAACTAAATGATTTATGCATATACATTTTTGTAATCGTGTATCTAGAAAAAGAAAAATGAAAAAAAAATATGAACTCTAGACTGAAAGCTAGTTCCTATGCACACTTCCCCGGCAACAACGCCAAAATGTTGAGGCAAGGTAATTACCTATCATTTAATTCTCAACCTGGGGGTTTTGTAAAACTTGCGAAGCATGCATGCAGTGTATATGCTAGAAATTAACTTCCAATTTAGATAAATCTAACTATGAACCAAATAAAAATATCTAATTCACCTATTCTAATTCAATGATCAATTCAAAAGAAATTATAGTACAGTGCATGGAATTGAAATCTTAATCTATCACACTGGCAGGAATTGAAATCTTGATCTACCACACTTGCAGGAATTGAAAAGTACTCCACTCTTTCAGAAATGAAATTTCATGAAATGAAATCTACTCCAAGGGATCATGTGTGAATTATCAAATCAGGATCCTATGAAGTGAATAATAAAAACCACATGATATGAAATGAAAGAAAAAACAATCATTCTTAACCTCTCACACAAGAAAATATATGAAAGAAATAAATCTTAATATATGAAAGCAATAAATCTTAATCAATGAAAAACAATAAATATCACACATTATAGATGGCCAATCCAAAAGCATGAGGGATGGATAGTTGAGAGGCTCCAAATGCAAGCATAACCAATATCAAAGTGAACATCACTCATGAGCATGGTGCCAAATCCAAATTCTATATTCAAAACAAGAGAATTTTCCCAAATTTACACATGCCTTTCAAAGGATAAGGCTCTCCTATTTATACAAAAACATAAGAAGCTACCTCATTAATGGAGGTCCATTATTCTCTCCCTAGATCCCTAGAAAATATCATAGAGTTATAGCTCAAATAGGTACTGATGAGACACATATCCTCTTTGACATTTATCCAAATCTTCTTCCATATCTTGAAGATAATTCGAATTTGAGTATTGGAGGCCACACAAGGGTGCCTTAGAAGCTTCCAAATGACATACACATGTCATGAAACTCAATCCACTTTTAAGTATTATCAAGTAAATGTCATTTTTCTAATTTTTAACCATTTAATTCACTTATAATACTAGAAATCGTTAACTTTTGGAAAACACAAAGGTAACCCATATAATTATGAAAATGGAGGCTAATGAAAGGTTATACGGTCATGGAGTTGTGACATGTGAGTGAAATGGTGGTGATAAAGGTGAAAGTGGATGATATTTTGAATACATTTTGGATCCTCTACAAAAACTAATTATACAAACCTTTCAAATTTGGAAGTTGCATTAGAGAAAATTATTCAGTGTAAGCTCCTAGATGAATAACTTTGGAAGAAATGTAAAAGGTTGATTACTCCTATTGAAGGAGAAGTTCAAATGACATAACCAAGAACCAATCCTCAAAGTCAATGTTCCACTTATGAGACTTCTCTGTTGTAGCTCTAACCCAAAATGATATAGATCTGATAAGAAAATATAAGATAATGCAAATAAACCCAGAAATAGATAGAAATGAATCTTTATTATCAAACCCTTAAGGTAGGGCAA
>APFE030011341.1:25787-62709 GCA_000404065.3 Pinus taeda
CTAGCCATCCAAGAGAAAGGTGAACCCTCGATCTAGCTGGTGCCTCGCTCGCTTGAGATGGAAGTTGACCGTGATAGCTCTTCTGTGTTTATGTGTAGTAGGTGGATCTTCGCTCCTCTCTATCTGTCTTGTGGGGGTTGTTGTCCTTGTGGCTAATTGGTTACCATCTTGTTGGTTGTTGTCTTGCGAGGTGATGTGGGTGATGATATGTGAAGTTTTAACCCACGGTGTCTTCTTCTTTAATTCACCCTGCTGAGGTGCCTGTTGTGGTGTCTTCTTTTCCAATATGACTTCAACCACTGAGTCCTCCTCTGATGTATCAGCACTTGTAACCTTTTCTGCTTCAGCCTCTGTTTGTGTTTGACTATCGACCATCAACTCCTCGTCATCTGATATGTCAGTCCCTGTAACATCTTCTGCTTCAACCTCCTTGGACTCTACCTGTTTATTAATGGAAATATCCTGTAATGTAATTTTCTTCTTTGTATACCATAGCTTCAGGAATTTCTTCTGTACATTAATATTGATAGTACCCACTGATTCCATCCAAGGGTATCCCAAAACAACATCCATGTTATCCATATCTGAAGCATAAAAATCACCGTAAAACACATATTTATCCATAGAAAGTTTCAAATCCTTATAAATTTGAACATCCTTATCATCAACCTATGTATTTTCAATATGTTTTGCTGGGACTTGCAATTTTTTTGCCAAATTAACATTGATAAAATTATGTTTACCACTAGGATTGATAGAAACAATGATCTTCTCTTTCTGAATTAATCCATGAACCTGCAGTAAGGAGACACCCGTAGCAATTAACCCCTTATGTGTCTCATTCTCCTTTTTTCTAGCCCGAGACCATCTGTCCAAAAAGATTTTTTCAAATTCTGCATCTAAAAGTGTGATCAACTGCTGGTAGTCAAGTGATGAATTCCATTTTTTAGCCTCATCTCTCATATTAAACAGCATTGGAAGCTTCCAATATGTCCCATATGTGGACTTGTATCTTTGTATGAATTCTTCAATAGTAGGACCATCATCTTTTCCTGTAAAATATAGAGTCGTCATGAAGAGGGTTTTGAGAAAAAATTCGCTGACTTGGCGAAAATTTGAAATTGTCATAGTTTCGTCAATATTGCTTAAAATCCTTATTATGACCTATTTTCATAAATGAAACAATCATTCTGCATCTACCCATGTGATAAAAATCTTGATCCAGACACTAGAATTTCAGATCTGTGCTGCAACTCTCCCGCCGTCACCAAAATTTCTGCAAAAAGAGCGGATTTTAAATCAGCGATATCTCCCTCATCCGGGCTCCGATTCAACTGAATTTTTTTTTGAAATTGGGTGTTTTTTCACAAAGATTCCAGATCTGCAATTAGATCGTGCAGATCTTGCACCAGGACGTCTAGATCTGTGCCACAAATTCGCTGCCCCGAAAAAATTGTCTCCAACCCTACTGATTTTTTGATCAGCGATATCGCCTTCATCCGGACTCCGATTTGACCGATTTTTTTTTTGAAATCGGCTATTTTTTCACAAATAATACAGATCTGTAATCATATTTTTCAGATCTTGAACCAAAACGTACAGATCTGATCTGCAAACTCGTCGCCCCTGAAATCCTGCAAAAATGAAAAAAAAATTCTCCAATTTGTGCCCAAGAAAGTGCTCTGATACCACTTGTTGTAGCTCTAACCCAAAATGATATAGATCTGATAATAAAATATAAGGTAATGCAAATAAACCCAGAAATAGATAGAAATGAATCTTTATTATCAAACCCTTAAGGTAGGGCAACACCATACATTCACTCCTTAAGGAAGGAGAATACTCCACAAGCCATATGTTTGTTCATACAAGACTATTTCTCTTCATATCTCTCCATGTGGAGTCTCTAGCCTCTATATAGGCCTCATACATACAATACCATGCATCATTACCATGGTTTCCTCATACCATCAACTAATACCATGGGCCCCTTACATTATTATTAACTACTTGTGGTCCCTTACATGACATGGGTTAACCACCTTATTTATTACTATGGCCCATCCCATTATTATATTATTACCTTGGGTACCTCCCTCGGTACCCCATATTACCCCCCCTAGGTACATCAAGGTACCTCCCTCGGTACCCCATATTACCCCCCTAGGTACATAACATTCTAAAAAATGATAAAATTTCATTTTGTAACATTGTAAAATACTTTTTAGTAATGCATAGTTAATCAATTATAGATGTTCTTACAATTACCTTTGTAATTGATTTTTATATAATATTTAAAAGACACAAGAACAACTAGAAAAGGGTTCAGAGTTTTGGAATTTTGAGTACTTGTGTAATCATTTTGGCTTCCTTGGAGATAATAATAAAAGTCACCAAGTTGATTCTAGTATGTATTGGTACATTGTAGTATGTGTTTTTTCTCTTATATGTTTTCCATATTCATTTTCCTTCTTTGAAGCACATGTATGATTGTAGCAGATTTATTTGGTGAAAGTTACATATTTTTTTTATGTATCTCTAATAGTTATAGTGAATACCTATAAGTTATATTCATATACATCTTAATAGGCTCTCCACTACTTCTGCACTTCCATTCTTAATCTAAATAATTCACACTTTCATCCTAGAGTTTTAAATTTGGATTCTACAAGGGCTCAAGTTATAAACCCTAGCCTCTTATTAGATCTACTTTCCAGTAAAATAATTAAATTATTTCTAATATAAGGCCAACTTGGGCATAAAGATTCATATCTAAGATTTAATTTCTACTACACAAGGGAATATATCACCTTTGGGCACATTTTAACAAAATTTTAACAATATTTCAAAAGTTTTGAAAAAATGTTATGGATGTTTTAGGTACTCATTCCCTTTCAGCTAAGAAATTTCTCTAGGGCGACAAAATAAGGTATGGTGGGCAACGTTACCCACCAAAAATGCGTGACCCCATAGGAGAAATTTTCTCCCATATTTGTTTTCATCTGGTAGTGAACAACCCCTTACAATCACTATTATAACCAATGTATTGTGCCATTTGATCTCCTCCCTTATCTGGTTCTATATACCCTCATCCAATTGTCAAGAGAATCTATTTGAAGGTGGGAAATCCAATCCTAAATGTTTTTCATTGTGCAATAAAGTTCTTATGCTTGTTTCTCCTTGGGCACTTTGGGCATGGATTATTGGGTGGTTTGGAAGAAGAAAGTTTTTTGACTATAGTCTTGTTCCCTCACCTTAAATGGGGGTTAATCCCCAATCTTAGTCCCATGGGATCTCCCATAATGGCTTATATATTCATGAAGGGCACTACTTGGAAAACCCTAATTTTGGTAGCATGGTCTAGGGACTCCTCCCATCGGTGAAAGTACATAAAGAGGGGGGGACCTTTACTAAACCAACAATGGGTCATTGTGTCATTATTGCCACTTATTATAGTAGTTGTCCCTTATTTTTTTCCCTAAATTGTGTGCTAATAGGAAACATTCCATTGACATGGTGGGAAACATTCCATTGATATATTACCATAGATGCCACTTATCCTATCATGTTCCAACCATCTTCCAACCAATTTTACAATTAGAATGTAGTACATTTTCATTTGCTAAATATGGAAAACAAGGTTATGCTTCTTCTACTCTATTTTGCAAGAAAATCAAATAAACATGTAAACAAAACAATATCCACTAACTTATTGAAAGTGAAATATTAATTCCTCATTCTCCATCCAAATAACAAAGTCGGTACACTTTTTTTTGTGACATGTATTTCTTGAATTTTATTGGATGATGACCATATTTGTCCTCCTATCAAAACATGGCACATGGACTAGTCAAACTAATCAATATGCAATCATTTAATTTTTTTATAGGAAATATCATTTCACATCTTAAATGTAATTACAAAGGTAAAAATGAAGGCTTTTAGACCTTTCCGGTCACATTGATAAGTGACACTTCATTTTGCATGCCTAGCCTTGGAGGCCTTGTCATGAAACATATACTTCAGATAAAATATAAACATCATTTAATAAATTTGATATAACCTTATGAAAAAATTAAAATACTTGGATACTCTCCTCATCGAACTTCCTCCATTCAACCAACTTCTCATACATTTTTACAAGTTCTTTCTATAATTTTATACTTCCATCAATTGTACTTATTTTGAGCCTTTTCTCGAGCGATATTTTTGTGATCTTATTTGTTTGATTGCACCTAAATCTCTTGCAATTCTGAGACATTTAAAGATTAACCTTTTTTTACAAACCAAACTACCCCAAATTTAGTCTCCATGTCATGAATTATTGCTTTCTATAGGTACGACGATATCTTTGCAAATAGGAAATGGAGATGGTCTTTGAACCGTTGAAGTAATGAATCCTTCAACCTATTCAGAAAAAACTTTCCCAGCATCTAATCTATGGATTTCACCTAAAACCACGTCATATTCTATCCTTTTTCATAGCTACCATTGGAAGTATTTGTTTCATGTTCCAAATTCTTAGTGGTTATTCTTAATGATTTCCTTGATCTTTTTCTCTATCTAGAAGTGGTTGGGGAATCAATTGATTCCCTTCGAACAGTTGATGTGCTTGTAATGCTTGAGTGGTTTTGGTTAATCATTTTTCTATGTATCTAGCAAGTGTTTTCAAGTCCATACCATCAAGTTTGTTAACTGCCTCTATACCCAATATCTATGACAAGCCCTCTTTCTCCTTGTCCCTAGATATATAAAATAATTTTTTATTTTTAAAGTTTGGAGTTAATAATAATAATAATAACTAAAAGTCAAAGAAATAATGTAAACAATTACATTTCTAGAAAAAATCGACTTACCTCATTCTATCCACTTTCTGCAACATTCCCTCTACTCAACATTTTTAGGTTGGGCTAGAAAATCTTATCCATGGAGGAGAGCCAAGGAAAATAGCGTGCAAGGAAGGATATCAAATAAAGTGCAAGGAACGAAAATAATTTGCACAAAGGGCAGAAATTTGAGCCATGGTAAGCAATCCAACCATCACATACACACAATTTGCCTAAATTTTCAACAAACCTTTATGATAATCAGGCCATTTTGCACAATAAATGAATAAATATCCCACAATTTAACCTTAAATCCACCCTTTATTCACGAGACTGAAAATGCCTTACTCTACAACTCTAATTTCTAGACTAAAAAGGAAGAAAAATAAAGATCACATGTAAGGTTTGCCTGAATCCTTAAGGTTACTCTACAACTCCAATTTTTGGACCAAAAAGGGAGAAAAATAAAAATATCGTGTAAGCTCCATATAAATCCTTAAGATCCTTTAAAATCCACTGAAGATCATCAAAATTCATTAATTTGTTTTTTAGTATTCGAACTATTGCCATGAATCCAAGAAAAAGAAGGTAATATCAAAACTATCCATCCACAACAGAACATGTGGACTTTGAAGCTCACTGATTGAGACTAAGGTAGTGACAGAGGAGTCTATTCTTTTCTTTCCTAGTTCTGCGCCTATCAACAATGACAAATATTATCAAAGGAGAAAGAAAGAGGTTGGGATTTTCTTTTAGTTCAATCGTTGGCAGGTATTTAATTTCAAAGCACTATAATTTTAAAATTTCAACTCACCCATAGTTGAACATTTCAATTCTCCCAATGATGAATTTAGCACCCACTTAGGTGGAATAATGTGATCCTGTTGGGCGTCAAAGTCAGTATAAATGGCGTGTAGTCCAGTGCCATCAAGTTATTTTCTTCCATAAAAAGTTAGACATAGAAATGTTACAGGAATATAAGATCATTCTCAAATAAAATCAAAGATTAATATAATATATTCAATAGAATAACCATAATTTCAATAATGTACTATATTCACTATAGAGTAATCTAATTAGTTCTAAAATGGTTACATAAACTAAGTTATAAATGAGGAATGAAACAAAATTGATATACACACTAGTGATAAAGTGTGTTACATGGGGAAAAATGCTAATCTCAATTAATATTTATGTTGTAACGACAAATTAGAGTCCATTCAAAATATAGTCTACCAATAATTTTTCCCATACACTTGTCATTTTCATCGTTGATAACTGGATTTGATTGGTGTACTAAAAATTAATTTCATTGTTTTGTATTACAGGATGTAGAAGAGGCCATGGAAATATGACATGGATGACACAAAATTACTAAATCACGAAGAGGAAATTGGGTCGAAGAAGATATGACAATGGAATTTATAGATACAAGACAGGTAAGAAGACAGGTCTTTATGATTTCACAAATACTGCAACATAGAGGAGAGAGTCATTTGTTTTTCCATGAGGCATTTTAGGTCAAACGTATTGGTTGAGAATGCACAAGAATGGTGATTAAATGTGATTTTATTATCAAGAGAAATGTTTGAAAATTAGGGTGGCCTTGTGGGATAGGAATGTTGGATACTTTTCTTCTCGAAATTTTGGCTCGATTTATATATATCCTAGGGTCATAAAATTAATTTTGTTTTTCAACTCTGAATTAACATGATATCAATATGTCAAATATATAACTAAAGTGAAGTTTTTTATTGGATAGCATATTCATTGAATTAATATAATTGGTGTACGAAACATTATTGACTATGTTGCGTATTATAGGATCCATATGAGGCCATGGCAACAAATCATGTCATATCAAATGAGGACAGAATGGATGACGTGGGACATCATGTACTCAAATTTTGAATTAACTTATGAAAACTTTATATAATGGAATTGTTTGATACAACCATCTTTTTGCACAATATTATTAAAATTTATAATTTAATACCTAATTATGACAAAATATTTGAGGCACACAAACCCTTCCTTTTACCCTATGAAATCCATGCCATTTGGAGTATTCTTGAACAAAAGAAATAAATATGTGAAAGATAAAAAATAAAAACTTTTAATTTTACTAATGTTTCACGTGAGTAAAAAAATACTCTCCAAATTGAATCATTCAATATGGCCTTGAAATGAAGGTTGGGCGTGCGTTTTTGTCAAGCAGGCAAAAATTTCCTTGCTGCACTAAAATGCATGCCCAAGCTTCATTTATTGGTGAATCTAATTGAATCAAATTGTAGATTGTTTATTTTATTATTTTAAACACTTTTACACTTTTATATCTTTACTAACCAGTGGAATAGTAACCATGTTAATTTTATTAGGGCTAGAAGTATCTAATGTATATAATTCCATTTTAAAACATTTTCAATGTTTTCACTTTGCATTCACCCCTATAATCATAAGCAATTATGTAGAGAGAACATTAGCAATAATAATGCAACATAAGAATCATAGGTTTTTCATGACATCTCTATGATAGGTCTATCATGATATCTCTATTATAGGGCTCAGCATATCTCCTTCATATATTTATCATAATATTTTCTCATATCATAGATAAGAAGGCCCAAATATGCCATTGTCATACCAAATAATCGAGGCTCATTAGGGCGTTGTTACACCAGAAGACTGAGGCCCATTAGGGAACTACTACACCATAATAATGAGGTACAATTTTGTAGACCCATAGGATGTAATGATCGTTATATCACTGCCATTAATTAAAAGTCTTGATGTGCATTTATTTGAGGCACACAAACCCTCCATTTTACCCTATGAAATCCATGAAATTTGGAGTATTCTTGAACAATAGAAATATATATTTGAAAAATAAAAAATAATTTTATTTTATTAATGTTACTTATGAGTAAAAAAATACTCTCCAAGTTGAATCATTTAATTTGTCCTTGAAATGAGGGTTGGGCATGCATTTTTGGGAAGCAGGCCATAATTGCCTCACTTCACTAAAATGCACATCCGTGCTTAATTTATTGGCCAATATGATTGATTAAAATTGTAGATTGTTTATTTTATTATTTTTCACACTTTTTCATTACTATATATTTATGTTTAGCTTAAATATTTTTACTTCATATTTCATACAACATTCTATTTTTTGCTTCAACTTTCCTTATATGAAAGTTGTGTATAAGTTTGAAACACAGTTGTGTAGGATATTTATCAAACATGATGAAAGGTTATATTTTAAGGTTAGGTATGTAGGTTTTAACCCTGTCCAAAAATTACCTACAAATGAATTCTTAAAACAAAAAAAATAAACAATGGCGAGAACAAAAAACAAATATACATAGATTTTCCCCTAGATCCCAAAACCAGGACTACCAGATTGATTTTTCATTATTCCTTTCAATGTTGCAATATATATATAGATATATGCCAAAGAATTCATAAACCCCAATCCATTAACCATAGATTAGAACATAATTGTAATTTCCTTGACTGGATTTATAAAATACCACGGGCAGAAAACTAGCATGCCCAAAACCATGGGTAGGTTTGCCCACCATATTTGGGTCTGCCCCCCATCCTTGGGTCTTCCCAACTATTATTGGGTCTGCATAAAAAAAAAAAAAAATCTTAGGGTTTTTCCTCAGACTCCGTACATGGGGGCTACTTCCCCCATGGAAACCTATCGACAAGGGGGGTTGCCACCCCCCTATGACCTCCCTGTTGTGCTCGACACAACGTACAACGCATGGGGCTAGTCATGGAAATAATATAACACATACCCAACAAGTTATTGTCTAATCATTTCCCATTTCAAATTTCATTACCAAGAGTGTAATTGGTTTGGCTAGGGGGTGCACTTTTGTTCTAACTTGAACATTGGTAGATATGATGAATTATTACATTTACAAACTTTGATAGAGGAGAGAAAGTCATTTTTTTCCATGAGGCCTTTTAGGTAAAACTTACTGGTTGAAAATGCATAGAAATGGTGATTAAATGTGATTCTTTGATTAAGGGAAATTCTTGAAAATTAGGATGGCCATGTGGGATAGGGATGATGGATACTTTTCTTATCGAAATTTTGGCTCAATGTATATACATCAAGTCATAAAATTATTCTTGTTTTTCAACTCCAAATTAACATGATATAAATATGTCAAATATATGAAAAATTTATTTTTTGTGTTGGATAACATATTCATGGAATTTATATAATTGGTATATTAAACATTATTGACTATGTTGTGTATTACAGGAGCCAGATGAGGCCATGGCAACATATTGTGTTGATCCAGGTTTAGATAAGAACACAATTAAATAAATATTTAAATAAAAACATAGAGCTACAATGAAAAATGAACTTCAATTCATTGATTACAAAATACTGAAAACTATTTACATGTAGAATGGAAATAAACTAGCTCAGGCAATGGTAGCTTATCTCTGAGAAGATATGTGGTGACTACATGCCTTCTAAATTGTATTGCATTGAGGCTTGAAGGCCTATTTATTATTGAAACAATGGAAAACCCTAAACATCCAAAAACATAACCTTAGGAGATGAAGCGCCAAAATTTTGTGGGCCCCGTTGGGGTAAATTGGTACACCAACTTCTTGGGGTCGTATCTTTGGCATACGATCTCCATTTGAAGCGTATAATACCTTATTAGAAATATGTATCTGAGGAATACAAATTTTGACTGAAAAACCCTACCATAGGATATGGTTTGACCCATTTTCAAGAAAAAAATGTTTAAGTCCTAAAAAATGCTTCAGAAGTTCACAACCTGAAAACTGCCAAAAATAGTAAATTATGCTACAATTGAGGAAAATGAAAGAACAAATGGTGGGGATCAAGTGGAATAGGTGGGTGAACACCAATATCCACCTAGATCAGTTCTACCCCCTTAAGAAGAAATGGTAGCCATTGCGTTGAGTGCCTCCATGAGATGGGGAAACTTCTAATGAAGTTGGTCCTTGGTGAGCCACTTTCCTTGGTCAAGGAGTTGGCCAGCTTTGGCAACCTGATATAGTTGGATATTCTACTATTGAATGGTCTTGACCTGATTAGTTGTGGCATGTTACATGTAGCATGGGTTTAGCTCTGTTGGTGTGAGTTGTTCTACAATGTCTTGTGTGTCCAGTAATGGTGGAAAGTATGGCGAAAGGTGGTCCACATTGAACACTGGGTGCAGGCAAAGGAATAGTGGAATGCTGAGCTCAAAAAAATTATCTCCCACAACCTTGATGATGGTGTAAGGTCCATATCAGAGTGTTCTAAACTTCTGATGGGCTTTGTTAATGCATTCTTTCTGTAAATGGAACCAAAATTTGTCACCCACCTGAAACTTGTGTGACACCCGATGTTGATCATGTCGCTACTTGTACTTGGAATTGGAATTCTCTAAGATGTCATGAATCTACTGGCAAATGTGCTACATGAATTCAATAAATATGCTTTCTTTATTAGCATCAAACTATACATGTGTGGATTTTCTTTGTGTATTCACATGAGGCATGTCAACATCAATCAGACATAATGGTTGAAATCCCAAACCCACTTGAAAGGGACTATGACCAGTCAAGCTATGTAGAGATTTGTTATAGTTGTGTTGCACATAGGGAAGGATCTCATCCCAGGTTCATGGATTCATAAATTTTTACATGCACATTATGTGAACTATCATCCTATTTATGACCTTTGTCTATCCATTAGTTTGGGAATGGAATGAAATCAACTTGGTGAGCTTGGTGTCCAATAGTGTCCGGAGGCTCAATCTGAATGTGCTTAGGAACCTGATTTCCTGTGATATAATGGTCTGTGGGATCCAAAAATGTACCCACACTCTTTCAAATAAGATTTTTATAGTTTCCACTACTGTGATACTCTTCTTGCAGGCCGCCCATATAGTCATTTTAGAAAATATGTTCACGACCACAAATACATAGTCATTACCATGCTTGGTAGAAAGGAGGCTAGATAGATAGTCCATGGAGATGGATTCCCAGGGCTGGATGGGCATAGGCAGACGAATGTAGAGGCCTTATTTATTTATGGTTGGCTTGGCGATGTCACAAGTAATGTAGGATCTAATATATTTTCCAGCATCCTGTCAGAATTTTGGCCAATAAAAGTACTTCTGGAGTATGACCATAGTTTTCTCCACACCAAAGTGTCCTACAACCCAATTATAGTGCGCCTCCCAAATCATCGTAGCACGCTTGCTTGAAGGAATAAAAAGGTGGCCCAAGTAGCATAATAATGCATCTTAAAGGTGGAAATCAAGAACTTGCTTTCCATCCACTAGAATCTATTATGTGGTGGTGAAATCTAGATATTTTTTGTCTAGTTGTGACCATCCAGAGGTCTCATTTCCACAAGAGTTGAGAACAATAGTCAGTGCTGCAACTAGGGGCTGGATGAGGCAATTTGGACCATGATTGGTGCTACCCTTTTTGTATTAATGTTTAAGTGAAATTGTTGTAGATATGTAGACCACTTCTGATGGCGATTGTTCTGCAACTTCCCTTGTGTCTATATAAATTGAAGAGTTCAGTGATCAGTGTGAATGACCATCTCCTTCCCCAAAATGTAATGTTTTCATACATCTCTTTATCATAGGTGGGATACTTCTGAATTGTATCGAAAAGTGTCTCACTATGATAGGCCATTGGATGCCTATGGTGAGTGAGGACTGCACCAATAGCATAGCCGTAGGCATTTGTCTCAACTTCAAATGGCTATTGTAGGTCTTGTAGTGTGAGTACAGGTGCAAAGTAGGGGTGGTGCTTTAGCTCAACGAATGCCTTCCGTTGGGACTCGGGCTAGGAAAACTTTAATTTTGCTCCGCCCTTGGTAATATGACTCAAAGGCAAAGTGATATGGGAGAATGCCAACATGAACCTACGATAAAAAATTGCAAGGTCAAAAAGGCTGCAAAGCTCTGTTAGATTGGTTAGGGATGACCAATCCCAAATGACTTGGATCTTAGCTAGATCCAAATGCACGCCTTGCTCATCTATGATGTAACCTAGATACTGGACCTCACTCATGCCAAAAGTGCATTTCTCTAAGTTGGGACACAGTTGGTGTTGTTGCAGAGTTTGAAGGACCTATCAAATGTGTTGCTAGTGCTCCTCCCAACTCTTGCTAAAGATAAGGATGTCTTCCAAATAAAAAACCAAGAATGAGTTGGTGAAGGGCCACAAGATGTCATCCATCCACCTCATAAAATTAATAGGGGAATTTGTCAACTAGAAGGGCATGACCAACCACTCAAAAATGACTTCCTTGGATTTGAAGGTGATATTCCATACAACTATGGGCTCTATTGGAACCTGGTGAAGCTATACTTCAGATCGATCTTGCTAACATACTTTGCCCTCTTGAGTTGGTCCATAAGCTTATTAATCTATGGGATTGGATACATGTTCCTTATAGTATTTTTTTTTAGTGCATGATAATCAATGCAGAGCCTCCAAGTACCATCCTTCTTCTGTACAAGTACAATCAGGCTCCCACAGGGTGAGGAACTTGGTTGTATGTTCCCTTTTTGCAGCAACTCCTAGATCTACTGCTTGATCTCTTCATTTTCTAGAATGGAGTGGTGGTATATTGGCTCGTTGGATAGGGTTTCTCTAGGAGTTAGATCGATTGAATGATTGAATTGATAGTGCAAGGGTACCCATGTGGGTGGGGAGAAGATGTACTTATATTCTTCCACGACCTTATCCACCTACTTTTGCTGTTTGGAGGAACCCTTCCCGAGAGCAATGGATGTGTGTTATGAGGAATTTTGCATCTATGGATAAATATTAATTCCCTAGATAGGTATCTATACCTAGAACAACAGATTTAAAGCGATTATCCTTTTTCTATAGAAGATAAATAAGACAAGGGAATCAAAGGACCTACTTGTTCTTTCGCTTTCCTTTTGTCTCCTTTGCATGGCTCTCATCGCTCCTTCTCGAACTTAACTCACTCAAAAAGTACCTACAAGCATAAATAGAAGATAGAGAACCAATCAAAGCAAGAGATCTATCGAATATAAGTAAATTGAATCAAATACATTCACACATATAAACATCATATATCAAGATAAACATATATTAAAAGGTGTAAACAACAATATTAAGTAGAAGGAAGAATTACAACCATGAAGTCTGATCCATTTTCACTCTTCCATCTTGGGTTCCAACCAACATCAAATCAATAGCACAACACTCTGGTAGCATAACACTACTTACTTACAATCTCAATCCTCACATCAACAGTATCTCCTTACAAAATCTCAAGGTCCAGCCCCTGATCACTTAGATGAGTGCTCAATTTATAGGTAAATGGAGGAGGTTTTGTCATAAATGAGGGTATTGAATGGCCTTCCAAACTTAGAGTTAGTTTCCATGGAGGAAGGGATGAGAGGAAAGGAGGTTACTTAACTCATTCCCTATCCAATTTCAATCTCAAAGGAGATGATAAGTGTGGGAATCTTCTAGATGCCTCCAAAATATAAGAATATTCCTAGAACCTTATGTGAATTTCGCTCAATCTCGCTTAGCGCAGATCAAAGTGGGCCTAGGTGCTTCCCTAACATGGGCCTACTTGCACTGAAGTGCACTTACCCCTGACCAAGGATGCGTTGGTCACTCAAGGAGGCATTTCTGGAGGGATTCAAGCCAAAAAACTCTCAGGGAAGGAGGCATTCAAAGTGGTGACTTGTCTAGGGAATGTAGCAACTGAATTGGGTTTTGATGAGCCCCAGTAGTACCAATCTAGATGATGGGAGTGATGTGCCAAAATAGATCTGTAATAGCTGCCCCCTAAAGCATGATGTCAAAAATAATGATGTCGAGTGATATGCTTTATGATGTGATGAGCAGGTTCCAAAGTGGTTGGTGACCTGCATCGATTACAATACATAATATCATGATATTTTCATTTTTTTCTCATGAATCACTAAGGGAAGGCATAACCATGCTCAACATATGTTTCATTACAAGTACATGGATGGTCATCTATAGATATAGACCCATGATCGGATGACCATAAATGTAAAGCCATTGTACAAATGATTTGGTACATTTCCTGAAATCGTAGCCTCGATGGATGAAACTAGATCCAGGGTCTTCTATCTCGTTCAATCATTCACTCAAGTATGAGTCTAACCATGAAAATATGTGATCTGAATTTGAACATGGGAAGACACCGTCTGATTACCAGCCAATGATGTAAGCAATTAACAAATGCGAGAGAAATCACTGATAATGATAATGATCCTCAAGGTACTGCAGTACATTCTACACGGTCTGAATGGATTTTTTGATGTCAAACACCATACAAATTATTTCAGTCGAAGGCCAATGATGTTAACCTATTGCCGGAAGCGAGCATATGCAAGCCTCAAGGTACTGGAAGGGTGTTTCTAAGTCAACTTCGTGGATAATGTGCTGACGTTGACAAGAAGTGACTTATCGTAGGAGGGCCTTCATGTATCCCACATCAATGACATGAAACGAGTGTAATGATTTTGGAGATTGAATTTGACTGATGACACAAGGTTCAGGAATGGCATTCATGAAAATGAAGGTTTATGAGTATTGCAAAGGATGAATTTTAACTGAGTGATTTCTCTTGAACATGTCAGTGACACTAAATGAATTGGCAGCATTGACCCAAAACAAAAGTAATGGATGGTACAGTAGACTAAGGTATGATGAACATCAAGCAGATGACCCAACCCATATAGTCATAATGATGTAGTGAAAGTGTCATGTTCAAGAGCGACTTGCTTCCATAAAGTGGTTTACCCCTTTTTCCATTTTCCCTAGTCATTGTTGACCAATACTCCTTATTTTTTATCAAGCTTGAGGAGGATAACATATGCTTGTTATATAATTCCACCCTTCGGGTGAATCCATCGCTATGTGATGTTCTAATGAGTCTAGCGAAGGTGAAACTCAGTCTTGTCATGATGGAAAAGTTTGTCTCTATTTGATTTTTTAACGAGTCTAACAACAATGATAACTCGATCCTTTTCATGTTTAGAGAGTTTGACAAGGGACAAAAATAAAACTTCACAAGTTCCTTTTCATAGATTTGTCTCTCAAGTCAAAAAAAATGTAAAACAATATAAGAGAGAACATATTGACCATGTTTGGTCAATGTATTCCTTTTTCGTAAATAATCTATCTCAGCCCGAAAAAGGGTTAAACTTATACTGAGTAGATGACATTTCCAATCTTTTAACAAGCTGAAAAGGACAAGCGCTTGGCAATCTTTTCATATTTTGAGAGTCTGAAAAGATATTAAATAGGACTCCAAGGGAGTTCATTTTTCATTATTTAATAGAGCTCGAAAAAGAGATAAAAGTATGCTTTGTGGTCAAAGTACAATTCACGATCGTGCACATCAAATTCTATAAGTCAACTATAACTATGTTCAAAGCAACACCAAATGGATTAAACATACCTGTTTCATTGGTAAAAATAGGTAAATACTAAATTTTACTCATTTAATGATCATGAAATAAACATAAAAACAAGAATTTACCATCTTATTTTCACCATTTGATATTTACCATTCAGTTTGTGCTCTGACCTTGTTTTTTACCTCAATCTTAATTAGCAGATTGTGAGAGATTCTACCGATCATTTCTCATGTTGTCCAGACTAGGTAGGAGATCTACCCCTCCTATTTCTTTTCATGTCATTCTTTTACTATTTCATGCAAGTTTCTAGGGTTTTTAGGGCCCTTAGGGTTTGAATTTTTCGCCCTGGGATTAGTGCACACTTGCATGTTGAAAACTGTGCGGGGGAGCACCCAGATAGAAGGTATTCTGCACTACAGCACAGTGTCTCCTTGCCTGGGTTGCACTGGGCGAGTTTCACAAATTTGTTTCACCAAATTGACCCAAATTTTCTTCAGTTTTTTTGCATGAAAAGGATCCTAACTAAGCTTATGGTTTGATTTCAGGCTTTTATCGGATCACAATGTCTATTACTTGGTGAGAAATAAAGCATGAAGAACAAGACATGGTTTCCCTAAATGATTCGGGTATAGTTAAGGCCCTCAAAAACTATTGGTTGCTCAAATACTTCAAGTTCTGCGGAATGAGGCAATAATCAAAACTATTGCAGTTCCTAATTCATGCATGGGATCCAACAGATCAGGCTTTTCACATAAGGGACAAATTTTTCCCTATTGTGATCAATGATGTTTACTTTCTTATAGGGTCGTTGAGATGTGGTGCCGCCATATCTCCTTCAGGTTCTTTCTGTGGAGGGGATCAGTGAGGGACTATGTTTATTCTGTTGGCCAGGTACATAGACCAGAAAGGATGGAAAGATAATCATCCAGGATATATGTGATTTTCCTTTGAGAACAATCCTTTTCACCATTGCAAATTTGGCAAGAAGTGTGACACTTCATCTAGCGAACAGATCATATGTTTAGTATGCACGCGATTGCCTTGAGCCAACTTTATTAAACTCGTGTGAGGCAATACTTTCTTCACTGAAAGAGTAGCTAACAAAGGTAAAGAGAGGTAAGACAAATAAATTTAGCTACGGATTTCTCTTAATTCTTTTACCTTAGAGAGAATTCCATTGATGCAACCCTAGCATGTAATACTAGGTGTAGCTGGTCCTAGAGATCCACATTTGCAGCAATGGGTCAAATTGATTGCTAGACATGTTGGTTAGTCATCTATTACATTTACCATTTCATTCTTTAGTTGGTTCGATCGAAAACACATTTTCATCGAGGAGCATCCATATTTAGGGATGGATTTTTGTGGAGATTGAGAGTTGAGTCTACCAGTAGGCGCTAAATGGGGTGCTATAGGTAAATTGTTTTTGACCAAAATGTTTTTTGATTTTTAAGTTTATACATGTTTTTGTGTTTTAATGTTCCAAGACTAAACTAAAATAGTTCTCATGCATGTAGATGTGGGTACTGTTCGACCTATGAGGCACCAACAGGAGGCAGGTAGGCCAACATGGAGAAATATTGGGAGAGTGGTTCTCTGGGATTTGGATTTGGCCAAGGCACTGGGAGAGTTGCTAGATCATGTGGAGGGATTAACCCTTGGTATTCCAAATTTCTAGATCGAGGAGTTACCTATGAGGTTGTAGCACCATACTATTGGTGTTCCAAGCCGTTATATGTGGCTTCTGTGCATGATAGCCTAGGCTGTGACCTGTTATCATGAGCATCACTAGGTATACTTAGGATATTTTTGCATGCATTTTGAGTTTTTCGGTTAGATGACCAATCATGTCTTGGACACAAATTTTGTAAATTTTTTTAAAACATCTATCTATTTTTACTTTCATATTTTATATATATATGGCTATGTGTAATCCTATTCAACTAATGATGTGAATTGAAAATTTACTTTTACATGTGTCGCAAATTTTTGTTTAACACATAGTTTGCTAATGAGTCAGTTAATGTGTTAAAGTTTCTGGAAATATGTTGATATTAAATGTACTCAAAATGTCTTTCCAAAATACAAACTCTAAGGAACATACGAATAATTGTTGGATTTCAGATGATATAAACATTTGTTAGCTACAGTGCAATGAGTTGTGAGTCCAACCTAAAGATGATTTGGTGAATTCCAAGTGAAATGGCATCAGAGAGAAGTTCGATCAATGCATTATACTCACCGATATTGTTCATCGATCGACTGATACAAATCCCTTGACAAACTCACTAACTCACCACTTGGAACGAAAATGGCCCATGTTGCAAACGATAGATTTTGTGTACTACGACTAGCACCATTGGTGTAACCAACAAATGGTTCCAAAGGTTCCGACAATTGCAACAAATGTAAAGTGGATTACTTAACCACATAAGAATTCTAAAAGACACACTGACACACACACATGCAATTAAAGCATATATATAGTGATTTTTACTACACTCAATTAACCATAGTAATGTTTGAGATACAATCCATTTTGGGGCTGTGACAATGGAATTCCATCATAATCCACCAATTCATAGGAACCTTTTGCCAAAACAAGATTGACAATATAAGGACCCATCCAAAGCAGTTCAAATTTTGTTGCTCCTAGTTTATCCACTTCGTGATCGTAAAGCAAGACTAGGCTTCCTTCTGAGAAAATGCGAGGCTTGACATTTTTGTCATATTGTTCCTTGATTCATTTCTTATGTGCTTCATTAGCCAATGTAGCTTCATGAAGGGTTTCACCCAGATGGATAAGTTCCAAGAAATGTGCTTCT
Organism: Pinus taeda; assembly: GCA_000404065.3. Taxonomy (NCBI): domain Eukaryota; kingdom Viridiplantae; phylum Streptophyta; class Pinopsida; order Pinales; family Pinaceae; genus Pinus; species Pinus taeda. The sequence continues at coordinate 43,893 of APFE030011341.1, forward strand.
TCTTTAGAAGTGTTGGGTAACAGGTCAACCGCAAATATGAGAGATGAAATTTCACATTGTATCGACAATATTGCCTCCAGACCATACACCAATTGAAAGGGTGTAAATATAGTTGCATTTCTCACCAAGGCTCGATATGCCCACAAGGCAAAGTACAGGATTAAATGCTAGTTTCGTTTATGAACCCATATCATTCTTTGAAGCATTCACTTGAGGACTTTGTTGATGGCCTCAACTTGTCCATTCACTTGCGGATAATAAGGGGACGAACTATTATGTGAAATTCCTAACTTGGAAGTCAACTCAGCCACCATGTGATTGCAAAAATGCAACCCATGATTTTTAACTATAGCTTGTGGTACACCAAACACGGCAACCACGTGTTTGAAAAAGAAAATATAAACTATCTTGCCACTGTTGTTTAATGTTGGAATTTCCTTGACCCATTTTGTAAAATAGTCAACAGCGACTATAATGTACTTGTGCCCCCCCACCGAGGTGGGGTTACATGTCATGAAGTCAATACCCCATTTGGCAAATGATTCAACAACGACGACAGGATGCAATGATGCAGGTGGTAATCTAGCTTTACAGTCATAGATCTGGCATGTGTGACAGCTTCTAACAGCAATTATCCAATCTTTGAATATGGCAGGCCAGAAGTAACCAGCACAAAGAATTATTTGCGGGGTGGCATAACCAGATAAGTGTCCACCACAAGCACTTGAATGGCAATCATTCAAAAATTTCTTGGCTTCCTCATGAGTGAGGCAACTTCGTAAAATTGTACCGATACCATGACGATAAAGAGTGTCACCAATGATCGGATAATATTTGGCTTGGTATCAGATATGTCACTGTTGTGAGCGAGAGGTATCTGACTAGAAATTTTGTGTCTGGAGATAAATCAATATATCTCCATATCACGCATCAGATGCTGAAATTAGGAACAGAGACTCATCTATAATTGATGGTTCTGATGTTGAATCAATGATATTCGAGGGAAGTTCGCAAAGAAGCTCGGTGAGGACTAGAGATTTCTTTGATTTGGATTTTATGAATTCCAAATATGAATTCCAAATCAAACTCCTACAAAATGACAATCCATTTTGATTATTTCCCCCCCCAACAATTGACATGACAAAATATATGTCATAGGGTTGCAATCTAAAATGACAGTGGTCTTTCGGAGCAGGATATAATGGCAAAATCCTTGTACAGCTTGAACAACAGCCAGAGCTAACTTTTCGACATAAGAGTACTTAACTTATGTATCATTGAGATTGTGACTCAAATAGTATATTGGATGTTCAATCCCATATTCTTCTTGAACTAAAACCATTCCAATGGTTGTATCTGTAGCGGCGAGATATAGGAAGTAGTCGTTTTGATAATTTTTGGAATACATTAATGAGGTTCTAATCAAGGTATCTTTAAGAACATCAAAGAAAACTTGTGAAACCTGGTCCCAATGGAAGGGTAAAGTAAATCCTTTATCCATTTTAGCATAATTTGGAATGAACCTCCTCAGAAAGCTAACATTTCCTTGGACTCTTTATAACTGTAATAGATTGGAAGGTGGAGGCTAATCAAGGATTGCCTGAACCTTATGTGGATTGAGTCGAATTCCCTCCTTAGACACTAGGAATCCAAGAAAATGACCAGAATCAACACAAAACACACATTTGTGTGGATTGAGTTATATTTTATAGTGTCAACACCGTAAAAATATAGCTCTCAAAAGCTGTGCGTGATCAGCCCGTTTTCATGAATGAGAAGGTAAATCGTCAAGGTATGGTTGAACAATATGTTTGATGTCATGGAAGGCATAGTTCATCGCCCTTTGAAAAGTTTCCCCTGTGTTCTTCAGACCAAAAGGTAGTTTCTTATAAGTGAATGTGCCCCATGGACAAATAAATGTAGTTTTAGATTGGTCCTCTGGGCGGATATTGATCTAATTATAGCCGAAAAACCCATCCATAAATGAGAATATTTCACATCCAACACATTCATCAATAATCTGGCCGATAAAGGGAGTAGGATATTGTCTTTTGGACAAGCCTGATTAACATCCCTATAATCAACACACACTTGTATAATCCCTTGTTTCTTCATGATAGGAACAATATTGGGAACCCAATCAGTAAGAGGAACAGGGTAAATGAAACTAGCATACAAAATGTTTTCAACTTCTATTTTAATAGCACCAACCTTCTTTGGATAAATAGGATGAAGGCGTTGTCGCACTAGTTTGACATCAGGAAACATTTTGATTTCATGTTCAACTATACTAGAGTAAATTCTTGGCATATTCTTGTATGACCATGCAAATATATCTCGAAATTCATGAAAAAGAGCACGGTAGATATCAAGTTCTGATGGAGAACAATATTTTCCAACATGAAAGTTTTCTACAATGTTAGGTTTGGTCGAAATATTGATAGAAATTGTTTCTTCGATATTCAACAGGTTTCGCTCAGAATCTATTGTATCTATGAAAATAGAATTCGAAAGGAAATCGAAAATTGAAGGGTGATTAAATTCATTTGAATAATATTCTACGTGATCCAGAAGATGGGAATAATGATGATAATCTTCCCATGGTTCTCCTTCCATCATCATTGATTGGATGATTCCTTCATCAATAGAAAATATACGTGAAAAAGGATTGGAAGAAGTACAAAATTCTAATGAACGATCTACCCATACAATTGATGAATATGGATTTGGATTTGCCGCGTAAGACAAATATTGATTTCTATGCTAGCTCAATAGGGCTTAGAAACATAATTTGATTACTACTGTCAACTTCAAAACTATTGGTAATCTTCCTTAAGTTAGATGAAATGGAAGATATCATGTTTCAAGTATCAACTTTTTCCACTTCCGACAAATTCTATGGTGGTAGTAGTGAAAAAGTACCCATTAAGGAAGAATCTTTAAAGAGACCTACACCAATGTTTTGAAGAGATAGTGGGGGTCCGTGTACCAATGGAATTCTTCTAGTAGCCTATGAACTAGAGGCGAAGAAGGTGAGTTGGACGATAAATGTGATTCCACCTTTATGAGGGAATGTAATCATATGAAAGTATGTTGAAACCATAACAGCCATAGTATAAACCCATGATCTTCCTAGAAAAATGTTGTAGTCAAGGGGTCCGTCAACAACCTCAACTTCAACAGTTATTGTTTTTCCTCCTAGTTCAATTTGCATATTACTCAATATTCCACTAGGTGTAGATGTGCGACTATCAAAAGATTTTAACGTTGTTGGTGAATGTGAAAAAGGCAGTGAGCCAAATGTTTTCCAGCAACTCATAGACATTATACAAGTAGATGCCCCCTCATCAATAATGGTTCAATGAACAATTTTATTCAAGGAATTTACTTGAAATTATAATTGCGTTGGTAGCTGTGGCGCATAACCCGCATGGTTTAAAACCACAAGATTGGAATCAGTTGGATCAATTCCACCAATTGCTGACAATAAAGCCTAATTTTGTAAGGCAAAATTCTAAAGTGCCTCGAGTATAGACATAGCAAAAGGTCATTGAGGAAAATATTCTACTATATTATAATTTTTTTTTAGCTAGATCTCAAAGATTAAATGTCGACTTATGTACAACTCCCTTAGGTGGTTTTATTGTTAACTCTGGTGAAATAGGTGGTGGAATAGGATCATTCGAAGTTGAAGTCGAAGGATTAGGTTGATCAACCTAGTTATTCAACAACGATGGTTGATTTCCATAATATTTACTTCGTGTTGACACCAAAACATCATCTTTTGGCTTAGAGGCAGATATCATAAGAACTTGGGAAGTGGAAGCATGGTCCGTAGGAACCATATTTGTCTCTTATTTTGGAAAAGGATCAGTCAATACTGCAGATGTATTAGAAGTCTTCAGAAGCTTTGAGAATTCGGAGCAGTAAGGAAAATATCGCGTAAAATGCCCATCGTTATAGATCAAACATGAGTAATTAGGTTTCCTAGCCGAAGGAGAGGAATCCGATGATTTCTCTTGAGGGGAATTATTTTTTTTTCTTCTTGTTTTTCCCCTTCTTCTTACTTCCTAGTTTCTTTTCATTCTTGCCCTTTTCAGATGACACGACATTGATTTCAAAAGTAAGAGTGTTATTAGGTGCATTTGTAGTTTGATTGGAAATGGAAAGTGCTTGACCAGATGATCTACTTGTCGTTTGTGTGCTCAAAGAACCAATCACACCATCACTAGCATGAGAGTCCTTAATCAATGCTGGAGGAGGAATAATGAAATCTGGTCAGGGTGCATTCGGGATCTTGTCATAGAGTGTGCCAGACTATGCATAAATCAAGTCCAAATATTGGGCACAAGCAATTACTTTCTCTGAAGTGAAAACTCCACCTTTCGCCACATCGTTAGTGATAGATGGCAGCAAGGATTTTATAAACCACTCAGCCAAAAGTTGATCAGGAACATAAGTTTTAACCATTCGATGACGATGATGCCACTCATGAATATGATCAGATATATGAGTAGCAGTAGTTTGTTTAAAGTTGGTTAATAGCTTTGTTCTAGTTTCATATCGTATGGGTAACTGGAAGTGGGTTAAAAACATGGTAGCTAAGGTAGTGAAGTTATCAAAAGAAGCTCATGTAACTCAATGTACCACTTTGCATTTGGACCAGTAAGCGTTCTCTGGAAAAGATGAAGTCTAACAAAATCATCATTCAAGGAGTTTAATGAACACGATAAATGAAAAGTCATGACATGGTTGGATGCATCCTCTCCAGGGTTTCCATTGAATTTCAGAATATCAGAAGGTAAATTATGAGGAATTACCGGCCACCAAGGTGCATAATGAATTGGGTCATTGGTGAGCCAGTTTAGATCTAGTAACTCAAGTGTCGCAACAAAAGCCAACTATCTATTGAGGTCAGGTTGGGCATATCCAGGGTAAGATGGTATTTCCTGGGGCAATAGGCCTTTGCATACCAACATAAGGCATCTGTTGTTGGTAACCTTGATAAGTGTAAGTTTGTTGAGCAAATACAGCATAAGGTTGTTTTTGAGCATTGGGATACATTTGTTGTTGTCCAAACCTAGCATAGGCTTGCTGACCAAGACCTGGATAAACTTGTTGCTGACCAAACCCAACATAAGCTTGTTGTCCATGTCTATGTTGAGGTTGGTATTGCTGAAATTGTTGTTGTTGATATTGGGGTTGTCGAGGCTGTTGAAGAAATTTTTGTTGTTGTTGGTACAATGGTTGTTGATTTAATATTTGTTCTTGCCCACCAATGTAAGGTTGACGTGGTTGTGAATACACTAAACTAGTGTAAGTCTAAGTCATTCCAGTAAAGGGTAAACTAGCCTGAAGTTGTTGGAATCTAGACACAAGTGGTTGTTGTAAAACTACCTGAGAAGGCTGGATTTGTATACCTGAAACTTGGGGGTTTAAGGTTTAAGGGCCAGCTTACACAGGTTGATATACAACAATTTGAGCTTGTGACTCCGGTGCAACTATAACAACAGGTGTTGTAGGTATGGATAAGACATATTGCATAGGTTTTGATGGATACACAAGCCTAGGTTGAATGGGCGTGGTTGGCTAGCACTGACATATAGTCATTCCAGGTTGACCTAAAGACGACGACAGACCGACATATGGTTGCCCCACAGAAAATGGAGGATAAGGATAATGTGCATATTATTCTCTATATGGGGGTAGTCCAATGTAAAATGGATACATAGGATGGTAACTAGATGAACCAGCTTGATATGAACTTGATGGTTCCAGCTATTCAGTATCCATTAATGAGGAACTAGATAAAATTCCAGTAGAGGACATTGGTGAAGACCAAGGGCTAGAAGCAACACCTGAGTGGGTTGTCGATAAAGACTGGTAACCCGATGGGACAAAAGGAACACCATACAAATGTGACTCAAGTGTCATAGTAAACATTGAACAAGTTGCGACAAAAGATTATGCCGTAGCTATAACAGATGGTACAGTCTAGGACATTGACTCTTCCATAGTCAATGTCCAAATAAGTTTCCTAATGAATCAACAGGTGGCTGAAAGTAATCAGGATCAAAAGGAGCAGCAAAATGAGGAGTATGAAGATACACATAAAGTATAGTTCCAAAATTGAATGGAGTTTTGGGTGATTCTACCTCAAGTTCCTCTTCTATCGAAATCAAACCAGGTGGAAGAATTTCACCGTTTGGTCCGTAATAGATTTCTGGTACTTGTTGCTGAGATAAAGAGGAAGTCTTGAAAATTATGGATGTTTGAGGATGTACCGGTCGATCTTCTTCTGGTAAGGTAACAACTTCTAATTGTTCAACCTCAAGATCCAAATGTTCTGGTAAAAGAACAGGTTCAAGTTGGGCTTCATGAACAACTTCTGGTTCAGAAGCAACTTTTGATTGAAAAATGATGGGTTCAAGATCCACTTCTAGTTGAACAGTTTCAGGTTCAGAAGTAATTTCTTGTTGAACAACTTTGGATTGAGAATCAAAATGTTGTTGAACAACTTGGGTTACCATTTCACTAGATTCAGTTCTAGTTTCCTCAGGTAATTATGGACATTCCACTTCAGTAATAGATGTACCAGTAACCGTCGGAGTAACTGGGGTCACAATACTTACCGATATAGGTGTTTTTGGTAATTCAGATGAAGAACCAGAAGCTTATGAAGTACTGGATCTAGTCAAATGAGAATGCTCTAACTGAATAGGTGTAGCTTCGGGCAGTAAAGGTAGTTTACTCGCTGCTCTCCATTAACGATGAGGTAAGGGTTGATTTTCCTCCATGATTTCTGATTGATTTTATTACAAAAAAGAAATAAACAAAAAGGGGTAAGCTAGGCAAAAAAGGTTTACCAAGAAAATGTGAACTGTAGAATACCTTCTGGCGAACCAAGAAGTATGGGTAGGAAATCTCCCCGAACACTGTGTTTGGTGTATCACAGTGTACAAGTCGGCTGACTTGGTTACCTAAGGATGGATACCAAACTAGTGTTGTCCTCCCATATATACCCAAAGTACGTGGAGGCCTAATCTGTATTAGCATTGTCTAATGTGAAATCACACAGTACGAGCACTCCCATATACTTTACATACTGTAACACCACCCTATATACCCGAAGGTACATGGATGAGCTACATTATACTCATGTATGTGGAATGAGGTATCACACTCAGAATGTATCGTAGACAAGTTAGCGACAACTGCTATGTTTTACGATGCCAAAACACGTCTCTAGCCTAGAGCCTATAAATGTTTTGTGTTAGATGACAATGCTCCATTAGGTTAATAGATATTAATTTTAAGTTGATCTTGATTAAGAATTTGCCTTTCAAGGTTCACCACATGATGTATTTTCAATTCCTAGAATGCAACTAGTATGATAAGCGTCATTTTCATTCAATTTTGACAATGAAAACCTTAGCTAGTAGGGATAGAGCAATCAAATTCTTGTAATCAAAGAACAAAGAACACATCTAATGCAATTTCCCTAAACTATTCTTATGAGCACACACAAACTCTTTTAATGCACAATGCATGTTTTTCTTTTCAATTCCCTTAATTTTTTGATGAACAAAAGGAAACTAATGCACATGCAATCACTCAATATTTTTTCAAGAATTAAGACTTTACAACAGTTCCATTTCGAAATAAATGAAGACTTTTACGACACTTTCTTTTGAACAAATATTAATCGACTATAAACTAACTTTGACAATGAATTGATAGTGATAAAGAAATCATTTAAGGAACACTAAATAATCAAGAACAAATTAGGGAAGGCAAAAGAAACACAAACTGATTTCAGAGACACAAGCATCACTGATCATTCAACAAGCAAAAACAAAAGGAAATTTGGCAAAAAATCAACTCAAAGCAGGTACTTTTGTCCTAGGGAGGATCAACGCAACCTTGAATAGGAGAAAGTTCACTTCAGAGCACTGTCCTCAAGCCAAGGGTTCTCTATAGTGCTCTGTCTCTAGACCAAACCTACGTTGGTGCCAGAGAGGCTTTCCTAAGGGCTTACAAGCACAATTTTCACCAAAAAACACTTCAAAAGGCTGAAACAAGATCAATGGAAGCAAATAAGGTCTCTAGAGTGTACTAGGATGAAGGTAAACTACCCAGAATGATAATCATTCCCCAAAAGAGTCGCTAATTGGTTATGAGGAATTTTTCATCTACAGATAAATACTAATTCCTTAGGTTGGTAGTTATACCTAGAATAATAGATTTAAAGCACTTATCCTTTTCCTATAGACGATAAATAATACAAGGGAATCAGAGGACCTACTTGTTCTTTCGCTTTCCTTTTGTCTCCTTTGTATGGCTCCCGTCGCTCCTTCTCGAACTTGACTCGCTAAAAAAGTACCTGCAAGCATAAACAAAAGATAGAGAACCAATCAATGCAAGAGATCTATCAAATATAAGTAAACAGAATCAGATACATTCACACATATAAACAACATATATCAAGATAAGAATATGGAAAAAGGTGTAAACAACTTTATTAAGTAGAAGGAAGTATTACAACCACGAAGTCCGATCCATTGTCACTCTTCTAGCTTGGGTTCCAACCAACATCACATCAATAACACAACACTCTAGAAGCATAACACTACTTACTTACAATCTCAATCCTCACACCAACAATATCTCCTTACAAATTCTCAAGGTCCATCCCCTGATCACTTAGATTAGTGCTCAATTTATAGGTAAATGGAGGAGGTTTTGTCATAAATTAGGGTATTGAATGCCGTTCCAAAATTTAGAGTTAGTTTCCATGGAGGAAGGGATGAGAGGATAGAAGGTTACTTAACTCATTCCCTATCCAATTTTGAGCTCATAAGAGATGATAAGTGTGGGAATCTTCTAGATGGCTCCAAAAGATAAGAATATTCCCAGAACCCTATGTGAATTTCACTCAATCTCACCTAGCGCAGGTCAAGGTGGGCCTAGGTACTCTACAGAGCACCCTGACATGGGCCCACCTACACTGAAGTGCACTTACCCATGACTAAGGCTACGCTAGTCCCTCAAGGAGGCATTTATGGAGGGATTCATGCCAAAAAACTCTTAGGGAAAGAGGCATTCAAAGTGGTGACTTGTATAGGGCATATAGCAACTGAATTAGGGTTTCATGAGACCTAATAGTACTGATCTGGATGATGGGAGTTATGTGCCCAAATAGATCTGTAATAATGTGGCCATGATATTCCCATTGATTTTAGAATGAATGAGAAAGAAAAAAAAAGTTCCTGGTCTGGGAGATGATCTTACTACATTACGTAGCAAAGATCAAAGAGATGGTGGTAGGCGGGGCTACTTCTAGTATCCTGTATAACTTATTTACCAAAGTAATAATAATAGTGTGAGGCCTATAATCATACATAGTGTGACACTTCCATAAGTATGGTTGGCATAATAATACATCATAAAATTCAAGAGGAGCAACATCACACAATACCTCATTCGTGAAGGGATTGATGATGTATGGAAGATGACACTGTTGGCTGATGCGAAGATCTCATCCTTGGTGAAGCCATTCGATGGTGTACAACTACAAGTATGGTATGGTCAGTAGGACCAACCAATTCATGACCTCTGCTGAAATGAGGTTCTTTTAGCTCTTTGTATTGACAATGAATTACAACAGAGAACGATTCTCCCACATTTGTTAGTGGAAGAGATGCTCCCCCTCCTCTGGATCTTTAGCCTCAATCTTCTAAACCTTGGTCGGGTAAATATTGGTATTGTCCCTTTTCCATTCCCCTTATCAATTTTTGAATCAAAGTTGAAACATGCGTTTGACTTTGAAGCCTTCAGCTCAGCCACCAGTGGCTCCTTAGATTGACACTCACTTGTGTTGTGAGTGGGAATCTTATGGAAATATCACCACTTTCCTATGGCCTTCTTTGTCTTTTTGTTTTTTTCTTTGCTTGTGGCTTTGGTGGGTTGTCCTAGTCACCCCGCCTTGGCTTTGCCCTTTATTCTACGTATTAGGGGAGCCTTTTCCTTGCTTCAAATTCACAGATCCAAAGATTTGCTTCTTCTTTTTAAATTTATTCTTAATATTGACATCATATTGATAGGTGGGGCCAAGCGAGGAGATTTCCAGGAACTCCATCTTGTCTTGGATGTATTTTTGTAGACAAATTCTACTTGAGTGCCAGATGCCACTCAAAATCCTTGACACCAAACTTCATGCAAAGGGTATGAAAAATATTTGTGAACTTCGATACATCTTGGTCCCTTCCCTACCGCAGTATGGTCCACTTTATGTACTTATATTCATAACTCCCTACAGGGTAATATTATTCCTTGATGGAATTGTGGAAGGAATTCCAAGTGGGTGCAGTTGAAAGAAGTGAAGGTTCCCTATCATCCATCTACTCAAAGTAGGTTTCCGAGCAGTCATTGACGTGGGGGGAAACTTTGACGAGTGTAAAAGTAATATTTTCCCTATTGGAAAAATCATGAATTGTAAAATATCCTTCCAACATATTTAACCATTTAGCTATAGCACCTGCATCTATCTGGCCTTCAAATATGGTAATGTCAAAGTTTACTTGTACATTAAAGGGATTGTAACCTCCAGAGTGGCTGCTGGATGAAGATGTGTTGCCTGTGGGCATCCAAAGAAGGATCTGGGAAAAATTTTCCATCATCGGATTCCTTTTTCGCTCAAGGGATTCTGTGAGCAATATTTTGGAAGGATCTCCTATTCCCTCATCTCTCTTTTCTTCAACCATGGGAGGCCTTCGGGGTTGGTGTGGTGCAGGTAAATTCTCAGTGTGAACACAAACAATTCCTCTAGCCCAAGAGAGTGGGTCTAGCCACAAAAAAACAATATATGGAAAATCTCATTAAGCTAGAATCAATCAAAAGGGCCTACCTCTTAGAATTTTATTCCTCTTGGTGATGATCCTACTTCCTCACTCCATCTATCTTCCATTTCCTTCCTTCGAATACCTAAAAAAAGAAAACAAACAACAACAATAAACATGATAGCATACAATATTGTATTCAACCTACTTAATAGGTCAAGGAACGCTAAGCCATAAAGATGTAAAATAACACTTCATGTAGGAAATCAATCAATAGTTGTATTCATATAAATCAGAAAGAGATTACAACCAATGCCTCAACATTGCTGGTCTCCTTCAATGTATCCAAGTTCCCACACTTCTGCTAGCATCTCATGGATAGCCCCAATAATGGAAGTTTTAAGCTTTCTTCCCTCTAGTCTCAAACCAATCCAAAACACACTTCTCCCTTAAACATACACTAGAAAGCTACAAGCTATAGATGTCTTGCTGATCATTCAAACTCACTCCAAAACTAGTTTAGCTTGGGAAAAGAGAGGTTTATATAGCTTGGATGGATGGGAGATGGTTACTCTCATCATGGGAGAAGGTCTTCTCTCTTGAGTTTGTTCCATTCTAATAGGGGAAAGGAGCTCAAACTGACTTCCTCCGCTCCATCCAGCCTAACCATCTACCAGACTTCCATTACGAAGCTTCTAGAGTTGGAAGCTTTGAGTCCATATTTAAAAAACTTGCCAAAAGAGGATCGACATGACTAGAAAAGGGCTTAGTCACTCCATATGACACTAGGTCTAGTTTTAATCTCTGCAAATCTATGCAAGGAGGAAACTGGTTAGTAGCACCGGTTTGTAAATTGGGATAAAAGGAAGATTCTTGGGAAATGATGCAAATGGGAATTATTTTTCTCATGAAGAGGGACATACTAGGAGTTTCTTCATGATGGGAAAACATGTAGGGTTCATTATAAAGGTCCTCTAGGATTGTGGATGGGGAGTACACGGACTGTGATAAAATGTTGTGTAACAAATGACCCCTAAATTGTGATCGAACTAGAGTGAGGGGTGAAATTATTTACAAGTGGATGCGAGGAACTGGAGTCCATCGTCAGAAAACCTGCAAGCAAGCATAGATACATGTACATCACTGAAAACTCTGACAAATGATACATGAATCGTGGTATGGATTCATCCATCCAAAGAATGATCATGTAAATGGATCCAAGGCATGGGTGCAACCATCCAATAGAGAGGATCATAATGAAACTAAGGTATGGTCGCAACCATCCAATAATGAGAAGGATCACATATAACAACTTATGGTATGGTCGCAACCATCCATCTGAAAGAGACATGTATATCAATATGATCACGCAACATCGCCTCGCAACTTGGACTAGTGTAATTTGAGCCGAGGGTCTTGCGCTCCAAACGACCCAATCAAAGTACAAATCCTGACATGTGAATGAATGTGTTGAAGTAAAACATGCTAGAAAGTCACTTGATTACTGGTCAATGATTTGAACCGTTAACAAGCGCAAGAGAAACCACCAATAATGACAATGGCTCTCAAGGCACCAGAAACATAGTTCATGGAATGTGAATAAAGGAAATGAAGTCGAACACCATTGAAATCACCCGATCAAAATCTAATGATGTGAATTTGTCGTTGAATATGAAGAAATTTTCGTTAGGGCATGCAAGCTCTAAGGTACTAGAAGGGAGTCTCTCGGCCAGTTTCCTGGATAATAAGCTGAAGTCGACAGGAAGTGACCATGTCGAAGGAGGGCCATGGTGTATCCCACATCATTGAGACGAGACAAGGGATGCAAATGATTTCAGATGATGTAAGTGTAACTGTAGAAGGATTAAATCTTGAACATATTGGAGACATGACTCTGGAGTTAGGCATATTTTGGATCCATAAGATCAGTGTTTATGATGATGTGGTAGAGATTAAATGGAAGGAAAAAATGAGTGGCCCAACCCAGGAAGGTCAATGATGAAAAGGAGGATATCCAAACCCGACACGAAGTAGAAAGTGTCATGTTCAAGAGTGATTTGCCGACATGACTGATAGAATTTCCAATTTTTCCCCACCATTTCTAGCAGGTACCCCATTTATTTTTTATCACAAGCTTGAAGGGGACAGCATGTGCTTGCACTGTAAGTTCATCCTTCAAATGAATCCGACCTAGTAAGCTTAATGAGCCCTAGGAAGGAGAAGCTCATGTTCATCATGGAAATGAATCCAATGTCGTTGAATGTTTTAACGAGTCCAACAAAGGTGTAACTCGGTATATTTTTCATGTTTTGAGAGTTTGAAAAAGACATGGAAAAGAAAACTCCACATGTTCCCTTTTCATACATTTGTGTCTCTCAAGCCCGAAAAGGTAGAAAATTATACTTGAGAGAATAGCTTGACCATTTCAGTCAAGGAGTACCTTTCTCGTAAATGGTTCATCCCAGTCCGAAAAAGGGGTAAACGTATACTGGGTGAACAATGTCTCACAGCCTTTAACAAGTTCAAAACAATAAGATCTCGGAAATTTTTTCATGTTTAAAGATTCAGAAAAGAGCTTGAAAGCGAAGCCCCCATTTTTATTCTCTTTTATGAGTCAAAAGGGGAAAAATACTCTACGATCATTTCATTTGAGTTTTACGAGCCAAGAAAAGAGCTTAAATTTGACTCTAGTACCATCATCGATAGCCTGTCACCTATCACTGCACAAAAGGTAAATGCATTATTTATATTCTGAGGAAAAATAGGTCAAAAATAATTTTAAAAACCTAATATTTCATGAAAAATGAATAAAAGGAAGAAAAAGTAATTATCTTTTACCATTTACCATTTTACCTTTCGTGTGAAGAGCTTTTTACCCACTTGTGCCCTAGTTTTTTAGGAGCATATTGTAGGAGATGCGAGAGGCCATTCGTCGAGGCGTCAGTTGCAAGTAAGAGCCAAGACCTTAAGCGCAATTTTCATGCTTATTTTACCTATTTTGAAACATTTTTTGGATTTTTTTTGAGGATATTTTGAGATGTTTATTGACTTGATTATATGTTTTTTGTAGGGAAAAAATCGTGAAAAATGGTGGATTGGAAGGAACGTGAGCATGAGGACATTGACACTCAAGTAATGGTAGACCTGAATTGCTTGAATGCTTTGAGGAATTGTGGGCTCCTTAAATTATTCCTTACACTAGGTCTACTGGCTCAACCTGAATTGCTACAGTATCTGATCAGTCTCTGGGACATGAATTGGGAAGTTTTCATGATCCGTGACCAAGAACTGGAGTTGGAAACTTCAGACATTTATTTCATCATAGGACTGTCCTAAAGAGGGTAACCAGTCAATCTATATGGGTCAAGGCCTATTGGGGCAAGTATGACCATGCTACTTGCAGAAAACTACCCAGAAGTAGTCAAATGAAAAAGTGGCAAGATCAAGATCATGACTATTCGGGATCTTGTGTTAAGAGTGTTATTTTTTACCATAAACAGAGTGGTTGGGGATCAAGCGCAACATGATACCAACAAGTCGAAGTTTCAGTATGCTATCGACTACATGACACCCACTATATTCAACTGTGTGGAAGATATGAAGGCCAACATGAAGAGTCAGTTATCAAAAGCTAAGGCAGGAAAACTGAAGCAATTCTACTATGGGTCAGTTCTAGTGAGCTTCATCCTGGAGCGGGTCCTGCTGTTTCACTACCAGCTGGTTGAGGTGGAACTGCCGTTGCCATGAGACCCATGGATGGTCCTTTGGAGTGCATTGATTCCCAAGAATACTGGGGGCCAACAGATGTCCTATAAGCCTGCGTTCTTCTAGTGGCTATAATGACAGTTGATAATAGTGGAGTGTAGTTTTTAACCCCGTACAGAAATTACCTGCATACGAATTCTAAATCACAGGAAAAATAAAAATGCGAGAGCATAACACATAAAACACATATACACAGAGATTTCCCACTGGATCTCAAAACCGAGACTACCAGCTTGATTTTTCATTATATTCCTTTCAATGTTACAATACATATTTATACATGCCGAAGCATCCAATACCATGGACCGAAAACCATCGCGTCCAAAAAACATGTGCAAAAATCATGCACAAAACCATAGGTGGGTCCTCCCATCCTAACATAGGGTCGAAAACCAAAATTTGACCCCATAAAGTGGGGTTACGGGTACCCCTCAAACCCCCTGTTAACTATGTGGAAAGAATATAACACAACCCAACAATCTCCCACTTGTTGTTTTCTTTCTATAGGGGGCCACAGGAGAGCTTAGTCATTTTTTCAGCCTTGAAACACCCATTGTTTCTCTACACCAAGAGAACTTCTCAGAGCTAACATATTTTTTCAATGCATCTGCAGTATTCTTCAAAGTGTCCACCTTTACCAGCAACACCTTTTTGTCTTCTATCATATCCCTCACAAAGTGATACTAAACATCAATGTACTTTGTCTTTGAATGATAAGCAGGGTTCTTTGCCAAGAAAATTGCACTTTGGCTGTCACAGTCTATCCTTATAGCTCCCTGTACTAACCCCATACTTGAACACAATATCTACAACCAAACTGCTTCCTTACTTGCATGAGTAGTTGCCATGTATTCTGCCTCTATAGTTGATAGTGTCACTACAGATTGTTTCTTACTCATCCAACGGATTGCACCTCCAAATAGGTTAAACACATACCCACTTGTAGATCTTCTTTGATCTATATCTCTAGCCAGTCTGCATCAACAAAGCCATGAATATCAAACACTCTGTCCAATCCTGGTCTTGCTTGGTAGTACAAACCATAATCACTAGTGCCACACAAATACTTGAAAACCCGCTTCACTGTTGTCCAGTGCTCCTTCCCTTGTTTTGACATAAACCTCCTCAATACTCCAACTGCATGTGCAATGTCTAGTCTAGTAAAGACCATTGCATACATCAAGCTACCGACTGCACTTGCATATGGAACACGGGACATGTCCTCTTCCTCTTCTTGTGTCTTGGGACACTGTTCAGCAGATAACTCACACCTACAGGAATGGGAACCTTCACCAGTTTACTATCCTGCATATTAAACCTCTGCAATATTATCTCGACATACTTCCTCTGGTTTAACCAGAGCTTCCTCTTTGCCCGATCTCTTTTAATTTCCATGCCCAAAATATAGTTTGCAGCACCGAGATCTTTCATGTCGGATTTGGAGGACAATTGGGTCTTCAAATCCTGGATAATTTCTTTGTCATTTCCAGCCAGCAACATATCATCCACATACAAGACCAGATAAAAAACACGGTCACCAATTAATTTAAAATACACACAGTGATCTGCTTTGCTTCTGGTGAAGCCAAGTCCCCGTATAAATGTATCAAATTTCTGATACCACATCCTTGGTGACTGTTTTAACCCATACAGAGACTTCTTTAACTTGCATACCAGTTCTTTCTACCCTTCACCGCAAAGCCTTCAGGTTGCTTCATGTAGATTTCCTCTTCCAAATCTCCGTGAAGAAATGCTGTCTTCACATCCATCTGTTCTATCTCAAAATCAAAAGCAGCAGCAACAGATAAAAGTAATCTAATAGAAGTTACCTTGGCAACAAGAGAAAAAATATCACCAAAATCAATTCCCGGCACCTGGGAAGAACCTTTTGCTACCAACCGAGCTTTGTATTTCTCCACCTTCCCTTCTGCATTTGTCTTCTTCTTAAACACCCATTTGCTGCCAATGGGTTTCCTTCCAGCTGGAAACTCCATCAGATCCCAAGCCTCATTTTTGTGCAAAGATGCCATTTCATCAGCCATGGCCTCTTTCCAGAGTTTGCCATCCTCTGAATCCACTACTTCCTTCACAGTTTGGGATCATCATCAGTAATAGACAAAGCAAAATTTGAACAGAAAGCAGATGGACTATACCTTTCTATCTGCCTTCTTTCTCGAGCTGATCTTCTCACAGCCGGAGTTTGTGGCTCTTCATCTCCTGATTCCTCCTCTGCTACAGAGTTTGATTCTTCCTCCTTTAGTTCAAACTCTATCTTCACAGGTTCCTTTGGTTGGACTTCATGTTTAATAACATCTTTCACCTCTCTGAACACCACATCTCGACTGTACACAACCTTCCTTGTTCCTGGGTTCCAAAGCTTATAACCCTTTAAACCATCCTTATACCCAATAAAGATGCACTTTTCAGATTTACTATCCAACTTGGTTCATTTCTCCTTTGCAACATGTACATATTCATCACACTCAAATACCCTAAAATGTGAAAGAGAGGGTTCTTACCAATCCATAACCTCTTGTGGAGTCTTATCCTCCAACGCTGATGAAAGGTGACCTTTGACCAGGTAATCATGTAGTATCCACCGCCTCTACCCAGAATTCTTATCCTAACCTAGCACCACTAAGCATGCTTCTTTCCCTTTCCATCAACGTCTTGTTCATTCTTTCTGCAACTCCATTTTGATGAGGTGTATATGGAGGAGTCTTATGTCGTGATATACCACACTTATAGAATTCTTCAAATTCCTTGCTGCAAAACTCTCCACCATTATCTGCCCTCAACACCTTTATCTTCTTCTCTCTCTGATTTTCAACAAGAGCCATAAATTCTTTAAATCTGTCAAAGACTTCAGATTTCTTCTTGATCAGGGGCTCATGTCCCAAGTGTCGTAAAATGCTCAAAAATTAAAGTGCTCAGAAGTGGCTTTAACCTGAACGATCGGATAGAGCTCATCCTCCTAATTCCAGCGCTGTAAACGGTTCGAAAAACGGTCGTCGTATGTGAAAGTTATGTCAAAAACAAAATCGCCCAATAACCCTTAATTTTTGAATTTTCAAAAAAAAATAAAAAAATAATATTCCTTGGAATATTCCATGGAATATTCCTTTTGGTCGGGCCAATCAGAAGCTACCACGTGGCAAGCTCAGAAGTCGCCACGTGGCAAAGTGACGTCAGCAGCTTTTCAAAAAAAATTTGTTGGTCGAACGGTGGCTTGAACCCGCGACCTCTGTTACATTAGCCCTGCGCCTTACCATTGGGCCACAACGGTGGCTGTTGAAAGTTATGTGAAACATTTCGTATTCAAAATTTGAAATTGGTGGCGGGCGGGAAGGAAAGGGGCCAGCCCCTAAGGGCCAGCCCCAAACCATATGACCACCACCCGGAACCCTGGGCTCCGTTCAAACCGCCGGCATGCAATCCCATGAAAACAAACCGCCCGCATTTTTTGGTCACATGCACATTAATGACAAGCAGTTAGACTAGTGGATTTTTGGCTCAGTGCCAAATTTGGGCAGTCCCGCCATAATTGGCGGAGCTAACTGGCCGTAACTAAAGTTAGTTGGAGTTCTTTTAGGGGAAACTAGCAGTTGGGAGTAAATAGCCATAACTTTGGCTAGGAAAGGCCGTTTTGGACGAATTTTTGTTTTTTTTTTGTTTTTTGGTATTTTCGACCTTCTGAAGCCATTGGCACAGGTCTTACAGCATTTTGAGGTCATTTTCATAGGTTTTGGAGCCGTGAAAGTTCTAGGAGCCATTAGGGCCCAGTATTGTGAGAACTGTATAGGGTTGCAGGTATCCATTGGAGGTGAACCAGCAGTCAATCCTGAAGGATTCATGTGTTCTGAATCCGTTTTTACAGTCTATTTCACCTAAAGAGACTTATATTCAGCTGTATATTCATTTTGAGCATTTAATTAAAACAAGGACAGACCCATTTGGGAGCCTTGGACCCAGCAGACGTAGCCTAGGAGGGGTGAACTACTTCATCAAATTCTTTTGCATCTGTGGTTGATTTATTTTGCAAAACAAATTCGTTTTAATGTGTTGAACAGTAAAAGGAAATAATTCTGCTATGCTTAAATGGATCATGAACAGCTGAAATTTTCATTTGTTTCTTTACTGCAAGACATGGGCATCTTTTAAACATGTTTATTACTGAATTGAATACCTTGCAAACCTTTTTCAAGTAGTTTCAA